>CAUYLG010061222.1:0-13933 GCA_963573385.1 Cacajao melanocephalus
ATATATCATGTACAGAAAACATGGATTTTTTTTACAAAAATGAGAATATATGCTAAAGATATACTTCATTCCACTTTGCCTTTCTACTTAATTACGCTATTCTACTCTTTTTTTTTTTCACCTAAAAATAGTTCTTGGTGGGCTGCTCTATTCATAAGTATAGTTCTTCACTTTGCTTTTAAAAGCTGCAGAGTGTTTTCACTGTTTGCATATATCTTCATGGATTCTATCAGTTTTATATATATATATATATTTTTATTGTGTTTTAGGTTTTGGGGTACATGTGAAGAACATGCAAGATTGTTGCACAGGTACATACGTGGCAATGTGGTTTGCTGCCTTCCTCCCCATGTGACCATTTATTTCTAAACAGAAACTCCTGGATTCTGCCCACATAAAATGAAAAAATCTTTAGATATTTGCAAATAAGAATAATTGGGATTCTTTAAGGAAAATCACTGGGCTCCAGTGATTCTCTAATTATTTCTTGGATTGAAAACTTCACAAGCAAAGCTTGTCATCTTTTCCTTCACTTTTTCGCAGCAGCCCACACAAAGCCAGGCCCAGTGTTTATACACAGTGTTTATACATCCTGAGAACAATGGAAAAGATTAAGAAATTCCACATGATTTTCTTCAAGTTACAGTTTCTGCCTAAAGCCACCAGGTACACCTACATGGCTGTAAATAGCTACCTAACATTTCAGTGCCCTGAGTCATCTGAGATTGAGTAAATATTTTGGTTAAAACCGTCTGATGTCAAATACATGCAATAGAAAGATGCTGTTCCTGATGTCTTCTCAGACATTCCAAGGACCTTGTCACTCACTCCCTTTGTCACAAGAAGATTCATCGTCTTTGATTTCATGACATCTCCCTTAGAATGCCCTGGGCCCTCTTGGGGATGACCACTTCCTCTTTCCCTCTCTTAAAGCTAGAACAAAATCATGTGAGGTTTGGTGCTGTTTTAATGACCAAGTGTAGGGGGAAGAGGTGAGGAGGGATTATTTTGTTAGCAGGCTCTGGGAATTCCATGGTCACGTAGAAAGAGGGATTTCTTAACAATGAGGAGTGTGATTATCTTCCTCAGTTGCAAACAAGCACTCTGGTCAGGGAGACGTCTCCCCACACTTCCACCATATTCACAAATAGTGGCGGGATTCGATGAAGAAAGTTGTAAATGCGTTGGCCATTTACCATTACCTATAGGAGGAAAAATGCATCAGAAAGACAGCATGCCACCAAACAAGTTTTTAGCCTCCTCTCCACTCTCCCTTAGTACCAATTACATCCCCCAAGAAAACTCCTGGTTCTACAAGAGAACCCAGTAGACACAATTCTGTTTGCAGATGAAGTTTTGTGCTCATTTAAGACAGTTGCTCACTTTATTTCTTATGTTTTCTCTCATTTCTCTCCTGAAGTTCTACACTCTGTGTCACACCGTCCCTGTTCACTCAGCCTCCCTTCTAACCTGGAAGATCCCCATCATCAAGGACTGTGTCTCAGGAACTCGAGACCCTGCATCTCTCACAGGGCCTGTCACAGGGTTACTGCCCGACCATGTTCGTTGAATGCATACCTTTCAGTTACACGAACTGTGACTGCATTTCACTACTGATGGCAGTTTCTCTTTGGAGAAACTTACATCTGAGGTAATAGTGGCAAAGAATGAAACCCAGTGTTCTTAGAGAGTTAAAGGAGGACAGATATAAAACACATAATATTGTCTTCAACAACTTTTTTTTTGAGAGGGAGTTTCACTCTTGTTGCTCAGGCTGGAGTTCAATGGCACAATCTTGGCTCACTGCAACTTCTGTCTCCCAGGTTCAAGCAATTCTCCTGCCTCACCCTCTTGAGTAGCCGGAATTACAGGTATGCGCCACCACGCCCAACTAATTTTGTGTTTTTAGTAGAGACGAGGTTTCTCCATGTTGGTCAGGCTGGTCTCAAACTCCCAACCTCAGGTGATCCAACTGTCTCGGCCTCCCAAAGTGCTGGGATTACAGGCATGAGCCACTGTGCCTGGCCATCATCAAAAACTTCTAAGCATAGGGAAAGATTCCTCACTTGAATCTGAATAAAATGTGAATCTTTTGGCCTACTCACTAGAGAAGGCCAGAAAGTATGGATATATTTTTTTATATTGAGACCATAAAGTCTCCTTATCAGTATTAATTTATCAAATTTAAAATGCACACATTTTGAACTAGTTTTTCATTTTTTAAAAATTATCTACCAATATAAGCATAAGGAGGTTGGTAATTACAAAAGGATTGATTAGAAAGCTTAACACAACATCATTTGTGAGAGCAAAATACTGAAGACAACCCTAATGCCCAAAAAGGGGTCATGTTCAATAATTTTGGGTAAACTTTTCAAAGCACTATTATGCAGTTTTTACAAACTGAAGCAGCACCATGGAGTGATAATATCTTCAAGACACATTCTTTGACAGCAAATCAACTTAGTTCCTAAAGCATAATGTGTAGAGCAACTTTTACCAGGATTTGCTTAAAAACAAATAAAATCATAGACATATCTATATGCTTCCATAGGAAAAGATTTCCTCTGAAGGGCTGGGAACAGTGGTTTATGCCTGTCATCCAAGTATTTTGGGAGGCCAAGGTGGGCAAATGAAACAAGGTCAAGAGTTCAAGACTGGCCTGGCCAACATGATGAAACCCTGTCTCTACTAAAAATACTTAGTTGTGGCATGCACCTATAGTGGGAGGCTAAGGCAAGAGAATCGCCTGAATCTGGGTGGTGGCGGTTACAGTGAGCTGTGATCATGCCACTGCACTCCAACCTGGATAGGAAAGTAAGACTCTGTCTCAAAAAATAAGATAAGATGAAGTAAAATAAAAAGATTCTTTCTGAGGGAGAGCAGAGCTCTGATAATGTCGTTCTTATGAGTAGAATTGGGGTCGAAAAGTGAGACAAAGACATAATTTTTGAATGATTAAAACGACTTTTTTCTTAAGTATATTGTATACAATCAGCTAAATGAAAATTTAAATAGTAGCATAAGTAGAAATGATCACTATGGGAAAAGACAGAGGAGATTTTCCACTTTGGGAGAAATGGCAGGTGAGCTGACCTTGACCTTGGTTAGATTTGGGAAAGAGCTGAGGATGGCAGTGCAAGCAGAGGGTGCTCTGTGATGAGGACCTGGAACAGGAGTAGTTATGGGAGATGGGCCCCAAGAGACTGGTGGGGCCAGGTCAACAAGAGCTGCCTCCTGCTCTGGGAGCCCACAGAGGCTGGATGCTGAAAGTTCCTGGGATGCTCACCTTGTATTCATCGTAACGCACATAGATGCGCAGCTCAAATGATTTGCCATCCTCAAAGGGCACATTGTAGCATTTTTCCTCGCACCTCCACATCCCAATCTCACGAGTGTTCATGACCACACAATGGCCAAAGTTCACTCGGAATTGGAAGGCAATATCTGAGTCCTCATTTGTCCCAGTGTAGAAATTCACCTCCAGCTGTGGGTCATTGCTGAGGGCAAAGCACACAGCATGTTGGCCAAGTCCCTCCCTTGCGCAAACACACACTCAACACACACACAAATCCCTTCCCCTGTGTACCCAGGGCAAAAGTCTCCCTGATGATACTGCAGGCCTGATCCCGGTGGGGATGATTCAGCTCCTCATGCCTCCAGACAGAGAAATGCTGTTCTCATTTCCAGATGAAAATCGAGCCCCAGTCACTGACCTGGGCCTATGATTTGTTCATTCCCTGAAAGTTCTATGCCCTTTGATAAAGAGCCACAGCCCCAATCCACTGAGTGTTCTCCTCCCCTAGGCCCCATGGCTGGCCCACATGCAGTTGCTGCAAGTCTGATGCCAGGTGCTGGAGGGTCTCCAGGACCTGCACCTGCATGAAGCCTCCATCCTGCCAACTAGACATTTCCACATCACTCACACATAACATCAAGCCCTTAGCAAACATTCTCCCTTCTCCTCCACTCCCTCCATTGGACCATGGAGTACTCACAGAAAAGAGAGTTTCGGTCTCCCAGTGATTATCACGCAGGAACCAATAGACAAGGACACAGGCAGTTTGTATGGCACCTGCCAGGGTATTTGAGAGTGAATTAGAGGTGCAGGGTCAGGTGCAGCCTCCCCTCCTGTAACAGATTCCCATGGTGCAGGAGCTTAGAGATCAAAGGGCAGACTCCGAGACCTCCCCCTTTCACCCTTCCACAGTCAGGGCCTCATATTCCTGAAGATATGGTGGACCCATAGTAAGAGCAAGAGTTCAGGAGCCAGGATGCCTGGATTCCAGTTCTCATTTTGCCTCTTACTAGCAGTGCAATCTTAGATCCACTATTTGAATTCGCCATGCCTCAGTTTCCCCAGCACAAGGAGGATTATCAGGAATTCCTACTTTGTAGGATGTTCTCCATAATAGAGCAGTTAATATACGTAAAACTTTTACCCTAATCCTTGGCATGTGTAGGGCCTGTTAGGGGTGACCTAACAGAACAGGGGAGTCCTCCTGAAGCACTGACCTGCCTTCATTTTCAACTCAGAAAATGAAAACAAGACTTGAGGATGTAAGAATTTAAAAATTCACTCCAGTAAAAAACAATGCTTGTTAAAAGAGAAAGGGAAATAATGAAAGAACAGGAAACCCCTGTGTGTGGGATGCACACGCATCACAATCATCAAGGCAATGGACGTCCTTCCCAGAAGGGGACACACATTGCTGAGAGCACAGCTCCAGTACTTGCACAAATGAAGCCTGTGGGTCAGGGACATAACTGGAGGGAATCATTGATTTCTGCAACGACTACAAGTGGTTGATGATTTTTCTGTATTTTTGAGATAGGGTCTTGCTCTGTCGCCCAGGCTGACATGCAGTGGTGCAATCATAGCTCACTGAAACCGCGAACTCCTGGGTGGCGGTGATCCTCACACACTTGTTCTCTCTTGAGTAGCTGGGGTGAAAGGTGCCTGTCACTCTGCCAGTCTGATATTTAAAGTTTTTTTAAAGAAAGGGTCTCACTGTGATGCCCAGAGTGGTCTCAAACTTCTGGCCTCAAGTTATCCTCCCATCTTTGCCTCCCAAATTGGTGGAATTATAGCCATGAGCCAGTGAACCCAGCTGCTTTGTTGATTAATATCCACTGTAAGCTCTGTCTGAACTGAGAGTAAACTTATTCCTTCATGGGTGGAGGAACAAATTTAGTCTCAGTTCACACAGAGCTTACAGTGGATATTTTGCATGATTCAGTCTCTGAAACCACAGCCTCTAATGTCCTTCCCTAGCAAATCAGTATCTGCACACCTTCCTGTCCCAAGATGGGAAGAATAGACTGGGCTGGGATAGGGAAGCTGAGCCTGGGAGGCACAAGCCAGAGATAACTCTGTGCAGTCCCCACCTGAGGAACCATCACCCCCTAGTCTGCATTCCTCTTCTCACTCTTACTGGGAAGAGACATCTACTCATCAAACATTCCACTCTCATAAGTGATCTGTAATGAGTCCTCGGTAACTCACAATCCCCAAGATCCCCACCAGTTAACCCACCTGGGATCCACATTGACATAAATGGAAGGACACACAGCTGCTTTATCAGAGGTGCTGCTGTGTGGGGAAGAACCTTCACATGCACAGAAGGCCACATGCATGTCCCCAATTCAATACCCAGTCACATCAGCAGACACACACCCACAGTCACACAGAGCCATGTCACTCACTGAGTCACACATAACTGCTCACTGGGCACATAAAGATGCTCATGCACTAGTCTGGCTGCACTCACACACACAAACTCACATCACAGACAGGAAGACAAAGCACACTCACCCCCTTACACTCACACACACACCTGCCCCTCCTGGTGGGACATCCACCTCCCACCTAAAGTCACATCATCTCAGCAGATTTCACTCTCATCAGACATTATCAATGCTTACAGAGGGTTACACTGGTCCAGGGTCCACACCCCCCACCCCCAAGCATCTCAGATACCACAGCCTCAGGGTTGCTCTTCCGCACACCCACAACTCTCAGTAAAGCATTCACAGAAGGAATGCTCATATTTTCATCTCATAACAGCTCTCCTGTTTCTTTTTTGGTTTATGTGACTTGAGATTATTGAAGGCTGTGCCTTTTCAACTCACAGGTAGTGATGACATTGTTGTCTTCTTCTGGGTGACTCTTCGAAATTCTGTCTGGTCTTCTGTGTGAATCCGTGAGTTGCAACATTTAAATGATCCCTTTCAGCCCTGCCCTCTGGCTTAATTCCAGATTCCATGCTCCTCCAAGCAAGCTTTCCTTGAAGCATGAGAAAGGCTCAGATGTCAGGAGGAAACTCAGTTACAACCATAGCTGTTTGCAAGTCTGTGTCTGTAATGCAGTCAAAATTAAGGTCCGGGAGGTATTAGGCTGTGGTTGGGTTACCAGGGAAATTCATACATAAGGATGATGGAGTGAGGGGTAATGATTGAAAATCCCAGCCTTTGTGCCTCTCAGGCCTTTTCTCTACTATGCAGAATCTACCCAGAAGGTGTACATTTTCTCAATTTGTACAATGGCTAAAAACAAAAAGTTGGGGAATCTGGGGAGAGACGTTAGCCCTAGGAGGTAATTCTTCTCTTTGCCTTTTAAGGTTCTGGGAGAGCACTAACCTTGATCCTCAGATCTAGCGAGAGAAGTAGAGAAAGTTCTTTCATGAACCTGCCCCACACTAGACCCCTTGGCTCTGCCAGGTGAGGGCCACTCTCATCTGTCTGTCACACACCTGGGCTCTAAATACATCCTCTCCTTTCTCTTGGAGTCCATGGAAATCAAAGTTTCAGAGATACTGTTTCTCCTGCAGATTCTAGGAGAAAGGTAAAATTTGTTTTTTTCTTTGTTTTTTTTAAAATATTTATTATAGGTTCAGGGATACATATGCAGATAAACTCACATCATGGGGTTTATGGTACACATGATTTCTTCACCTGTGTACTATGCATAGTACTGAATAGTTATTTTTTCTGCTCCTATGCCATCTCTTACCCTCCACCCTCAAGTAGGCCCTAATGTGTGTTGTTCCCTTCTTGGCATCCATGAGTTTCATCATTTAGTTCACACTTATAAGTGAGAATATGCAGAATCTGGTTTTCTGTTCCTGCATTAGTTTGCTAAGAATAATTGACTCCAGTTCCATCCACGTTCCTGCAAAAGACATAATCTCATTTTTTTTAGGACTGCATAGTATTCCATTGTGTACATGTACCACATTTTCTGTATCCAATCTGTCCTTGTTGGGCATTTGCGTTCATTCTGTGTCTTTGCTATTGTGCATAGTATTGCAATTAACATTCATGTGCATAAGTCTTTATGGCAGAATGATTTCTACTCTTCTGGGTATACACCAAGTGATGGGATTGCTAGGTTGAACGGTAGTTCTGTTGTTAGCTCTTTGAGGAATCACCACACTGCATTCCACAATGGGTGAACTAATTTACACTGTCACCAACAATGTGTAAGTGCTCCCTTTTCTCTACAACCTTTCCAACATCTGTTTGTTTGTTTGTTTGTTTTTTAATAAGAATCTTTCTGACAGGTGGGAGATGGTATCTCATTGTGGTTTTGATTTGCATTTCTTTAATGTTCAGTGATGTTGAGCTTTTTTTGTATGTTTGCTGGCCACCCATATGTCTACTTTTGAAAAGTGTCTGTTCCTGTCTTTTACCCATCTCTTTTTGTTGTTGTTGTTTTAAGACAGGTCTCACTCTGACACTCAGGCTGGAGTGGTGTGGCACCATCTTGGCTCACTGCAATCTCTGGCTCCTGGGCTAAGGTGATCCTCCCAGCTCAGCCTTTTGCGTAGCTGGGACTGCAGGCGCATGTCACCATGGTAGGCTAATTTTTCTATTTTTAGTAAAGATGGGTTTTTGCCATGTTACCCAGCCTGTTCTCAAATTCCTAGACTCAAGTGATCCACCAGCCTTGGCTGCCCAAAGTGCTGGAATTACAGGCATAAGTCACTGTGCCAAGCCCTTTGCCCACTGTTTTGTGGGCTTGTTTGTTTCTTTCTTGTAAAGTTGTTGAAATTTCTTACAGATGCTGGATATTAAACCTTCTTCAGATAAATACTTTGAAAATATTTTCTCCTATTTTGTAGGCTGTTTACTCTGTTGATACTTTCCTTTGCTGTTCAGAAGCTCTTTAATTAGATCCCATTTGTCAATTTTTGCTTTTGTTGTGATTTCCTTTGATATCTTCATTACAAAATCTTTGCCCATGCCTATGTCCTGCATGGTATCGCCTAGGTTGTCTTCCAGGGTTTTTATAGTTTGGGTTTTATGTTGAAGACTTCAATCTATCTTGAGTTGATTTTTGTACAGTGTAAAGAAGGAGTCCAGTTTCAATCTTCTGCATATGGCTATCTTGTTCTCCCAGCATCATTTCTTGAGTAGGGTGTTGTTTTTCCATTGCTTGTTTGGTCAGCTTTGTCAAAGATCAGATGGTTATAGGTGTGCAGCCTCCTTTCTGGGCTCTCCATTCTTTTCCATTGGTCTATGTGTCTGTTTTCATGTCAATACCATGCTGTTTTGGTTACTGTAGCCTTGTAGTATAGTTTGAAGTTGAGTAATGCAATGCTTCCAGCTTTGTTGGTTTTGCTCAGAATTGCCTTGGTTATTTTGCTTTTTTGTTCCATGTGAATTTTAAATTTTTTTTTAATTCTGTAAAGAATGTCATTCTGTCAACAATAGTTTTTTTCTAATTCTGTGAAAATGCCTAGTTTGATAGGAATAGCATTGCATCTGTACATTTCTTTGGGCAGTATGGCTGTTTTAATGATATTGATTTTTCTTATCCATGAGCATGGAATATTATTCCATTGCTTCATGTCATCTTTGGTTTCTTTGAGCAGTGTTTTGTCATTCTCATTATAGGGATCTTTTACCCCCCTGGTTAACTTTATTTTTAGGTATTTTATTCATTTTATGGCAATTGTGAATAAAATTGCATTCCTGATTTGGCCCCATGCATTGCTGCATTTGGCAAATAAGAGTTCTAGTGATTTTTGCATATTGATTTTGTATTCTGAAACTTTGCTAAAGTTGTTTACCAGCTTAAGGGTCTTTTGGGTGGAGAGTATAGGGTGTCGTAGATATAGAATCATGACATCAGCAAACAGGGATGGTTTGACCTTGCTCTCTATGTGGATGCCCTTTCTATCTTTCTCTTGCTGGATGATCTGGCCAGGACTTCCCATACTATATTAAACTGGAGTGCTGACAGAGGTCACTGCGGAAATTGTGGTTTGAAAATCCAAGTTGAATTTCTGCTTCATTCATCATGGAGATTTTGACTATGATCTATCAAATACAATACAAAACAAAACGAAACAAAACAACATTCCTCTCTTATTCTGTCACATTGGCCCCTCATTTGCAAATACAGGGCTCAACGCACCAATGCTCAGCACCACGGACAGCGCCCCAGGGCAAACAGCTTTGACGGACTTGGGTATCAAGGACAGTATTATCACAGAGTAGATTTATTCTGTGGGAGGCTTCAACAAAAACTGAAAAGCCTAAAAACCTTTGAGGAATGAACGCTTTAGAGTCCAGGAATGACTTTCTGGGCTTTGAGCAATGCCGTATTTGCTAAGAGAAGATCAGGAATTTGGGTTGAGGAGCATGAAAAGGAAGTTGAGTAGGTCCCCAGAGGCAATTCAAAATTTCTTTGTTGAACACTGACTCCTGAACTCTATGTCATTTCTTTGTATCTGAGATGTCATTTTGTCCACTATGAGCAAAGTAGTATCTGAGATTAAAATGTTGTAACAAATGGCCTATGTGAACTAAAATGAGCTGGTGAATATCAGTCAAGAAAGAGGAGTCACCGTGTGTGTGCAAGGCCAGCATGTAAGAATCTATAGGTTATTCAAATAAAATGGGTGTCACCCAGGGGCAAGCAGATATGAAATCAAACTCATGTTTTGCTCAGGAAGTCACAGGCCTCAAGATAGTCTTTATCCACTCTGAGCAAGAATTGCCTAATTCGCTAAGAAATTATTTCCATGCTGGTGATGGGGTCTATAATCCATTATCAAATAGAGAAGTGACCAAGGTTGTGAGAGGGATGGTGTAAGGAGGAGAGTGTTCCTAATCAGAATCTGAGGCTTTCCTGTGACTGGAGAGGGAATTTCAGCCCATACTGGAAAGAAACAACAGAGAAAGGCATGAAGAGTGTAATTCACTGTGCATTGACACCTCCAGGTATCTAGATGTTAGGTTAAAGAAGCGGTACAGAGAGAAACATACCCGTGAGTAAGGCTGGAGTTGAACAAGCTGTGACAATGAATGTGAGTAAAGATGATGATGATAATCAAAATGATGCCTGAGATGGGCCCAGCAGAAAAAGAGGTTATTTGACCAAACCCTCTTCGATCTGACTTTTAGGGAATATGTTGTTTACCTTCTCCTTTGTGATTCTCCATTTGTTCTATGAAGCAGATAATCACAGCTCTTGTAGAGGAAAAAGGGCTGTTATTCTGCCATCTTGGTAAAGGCTCTAAGAAGCTAAAAATGGAAGATAAAGCCAATTGCTTCAGGAAAACATTCCCAGATAAAATGAAAATAGGGTCTTGTTGGTTTTCTCAGAATATGGTCCATGACTGTGGTCTATTTTCTTTTCTGTACTTTGTTGAATTTTTAAATTTATGTACAAAGAGCTAACATGGTTTCTTTCATTGGGTGGATGCCTTGGTTATCCATTCAAGGGAGATGTATCTTACTCCAACTTAATGAAACGTATATTTTTAAGTACTTATGAAAACACTGGGGGCACATACTGAGGCAGTATTTCTGGAACAGACCATGCTGGTTTGAGCAGATAGGACAAGAGTGAGAATCCAGGCTGAATTTTCATAAGTGACTCTACTAGATCTGGTGGTGACCCCTCTTGCTTCCCAGAGTGCAACGAGGCAAAAGGTGCCATTTATTATCTTTTGCCCTTCTAAAACAGGTGCGTTCACCGCACTTTCCTATGTCTACTTCAGTCTTGTATGTTTGATTTGTATAGGGCAAATAATGTATCCCTTTAGTGCATATGTTAAAAGAAAGTGCACCTAATAATTTGTAGCAACCTCATGCACACGTGATAGTAATTGAATAAGATGCTGGACTTCAAAATGAGCCTGTTCTTTTAACTGTATTGCCTTCAGTGGTTCCTTACAGGGTTCATATTTTTGGTATGTGGGAAGTGTGTAAGCCCATATATACACTTACACATGTAAGTTTGGAACTGAGTGAAAATAATTTCCAAGGATGACCCCTTAGGACCACAAGTCAAAATAACCACAGCTTGTGGATTACTCTTTGTTTGCTATGGGCTGCCTGTGTCACTCACGTTGATCAATGTAATGTCTTAGAAATGACACTGTCTACCTTTCAAAGCAGGGTGCTATAATGCCCTGCACCTTCTCCTTGAGCCGTTTGGAAAACTTTGGTTGGTGGAAGGCAATAACCATTCATTAAGTCCAAGAGCCATGAGACTCTCATGATTTGTGGAAAATCAAGGCATGAATAGAAAGGTGAGACAGAGGAGATAACCAGCCAGCCCCCAGGTGTTCACCCAGCCCTAGTGTTGAGTAAGACATGAGTGAAGCATCCCCTGGAATACCAGCCTACAGATCCTCAGAAAACGTGACTTCCACCACATGATCTATCACCCACATAACTCCAGTAAACCAGAAAAGCTAAGAGAGATCAGAATAAATGGTTGCTTTCAGCCAATGTGTGTTTTGAGGTTTGCTGTGCTGCAATGCCTAAATGTAACAGCAGCAAAGCAAGGTCTCATCGCTGTGTCTGTGTGTATGAATTGTGCCTATTCCAAAAATGAACTATACATTTTCTAATCTAAAAACCATGATCACATGTTTCCAAAGAGAAATCCCAGGATTCCATCCACATAAATTGGAAAAATCTTGCAAGTATTTAGAAACGAGAACAATCAGGATCATTGAAGGAAAATCATTAAACTCCAGCGATTCTCTAACTATCGCTTGGAGTGAAATTTTCACGTGGGAAATTTGTCATTTTTTTTTTTTTGGGACAGAGTCTCACTGTCACGCAGGTTGGAGTGCAGTGGCATGATCTCAGCTCACTGAAACCTGTGCCTGCTGGGTTCAAGCAATTCCAAAGCAATTCTCATGTCTCAACCTCCCAATTAGCTGGAATTACTGGTGCATGCCACCACACCCAGCTAATTTTTGTATTATAAGTAGAGACAGCTTCACCATGCTGCACAGGCTAGTCTCACACTCCTCACCTCAAGTGATCTGCCTGCCTCAGCCTCCCAAAGTTCTGGGATTACAGGCATGAGACACCGTGCCTGGCCAGAAATTTATCATCTTTTTCTAAAGTTCCTTTACAGCAGCCTGCACAGAGTGAGGCACAGCGCTCATATACAGAAAACATTCTGCAAACAATGGAAAGAATTAAGAAATTGCACCAGATTATCTTAAAGTTACAGTTTCTCCCCAAAGCCACCAGTTATACTTGTGTGGCTGTAAACAGCTACCTAACATTTCAGTGCAGTGATTCATCTGAGTTTGGGTAAAGGTTTTGGTTAAGCGTCTGACGTCAACTACGTGCTATAGAAGGATGCCATTCCTGATTTCTCAGACATTCCCGGGACTTTGTCACTTACTCCTTGAGTCACAGGAAGGTTTTTCCACTTTGATGTCTTAACGCTTCCCATACAGTGAGTCAGGCCCTTTTGGGCTACTTCCTCTTTCCCCTCTTAAAGCAACAACGAAATCCTGGGAGGTTCAGTGAACTTTTAATGACTGTATGGGAAAGAGTGAGGAGGAATTATTCTGTTAACAGGCTCTGAGAATCCCATGGTCATGCAGAAAGAGGGATTTCTCAACAGTGAGAAGTCTGGTCATCTCTTTCCATGCAGATAATCACTGAGGTCATGGACACATCTTTCCATGTTTGGATCCTCTTCACAGACGTGGGCAGGAGTTGATGGGCAAAGGTGTAACAGTGTTGGCCACTTACCATTACATACAAGAGGGAAAATGCAGCAGAATAACAGCATGCCACCAAACAAGCTTTTAGCCTTCTCTCCACTCTGTCCCAGTACCTACACTATCCCCTGAGAAAACTCCTAGTCATACAACTAGACTCGGTGGACAAGCTTCTGTTGACAGACTACCTTTTGTGGCTATTTGAGACAGTTGCTCACTTTATTTCTAATGTGTCCTCTTATTCCTCCAGGAAGGCTCTACCACTCAGTGTTGCAAGGTCCCTGTTTGCTTAGCCTCCCCTCTAACCTAGAAGATCAAGGCCAGGGATCACGTCTGTGAACTTGAACCCCTGCATCTTGCACAGGGCGTCTCACAGGGTTAGAGCTTGGCAATGTTCATTGAATCCATACATTTCAGTTCCATGAATTATGACTGCCATTCACTGCTGAGGTCCTACTTTTTCTTTGGAGAAGCCTAGATTTGGGTAATGGTGGCAAATAATGAAACCCAAGCCTTCTCACAAAAATGAAACAGACAGGTATTGTCAAACATAGAATATTAGCTTCAACGACTTCTAAGCATATGAAAAGATCCATCAGTTACATCTGAACAAAATGTGAATATTTTGGCCTACTCATTAGAGAATGCCAGCAAGTATGGATATATTCATTATACCGAGGCTGTAGAGAAAGGTACCTTATTAGTGTTAACGTATCAAATTTAAAATGCACACATCTTTAAATCAGTTTTTTAGTTCTTTGTAATTATCTTCCAATATAAGTATTGAGAGGTTGATAATGACAAAAAGATTGATTAGAGAGAGAGATCCAAGATGGCCGATTAACAACAGCTCAGGATTGTAGCTCCCAGTGAAAGCGCAGAGAGCGAGTGGACGCCGCACTTTCAGACGAATTTTTGTTGCCCACAGACTAGGAGATTCCCGG
>CAUYLG010061225.1:0-31087 GCA_963573385.1 Cacajao melanocephalus
GTGGCTCCTCCACCGGGAATCTCCTAGTCTGTGGGCAACAAAAATTCGTCTGAAAGTGCGGCGTCCACTCGCTCTCTGCGCTTTCACTGGGAGCTACAATCCTGAGCTGTTGTTAATCGGCCATCTTGGATCTCTCTCTCCAAGATCTGGTTTTTTTTTTTTAAAGTTTATGCCACCTCCCCTGCACTCTCTCTCCTTCTCCTGCTCCACCATGTGAGAAGCCTCACTCCTCCTTTGCCTTCCATCATGATAATTTTCCTGAGGCTTCCCCAGAAGCCAAATAGATGCCAACTTCAACCTTTCTGTACAGCTAATGAAACCATGAGCCAAAGAAATCTCTTTTTAAAAAACAAATTATCCAGTCTCAGATATTGCTTTATAGCAATGAGTGAATGGACTAATACAGAAAATTGGTACCAAGAAATAAGGAACTGCTACAAAGATACCTGAAAATATGGGAGCAACTTTGAAACTGGGCAATAAGCAGAGGTTGGAAGAGTTTGGAGAGCTCAGAAGAAGACATGAAGACGAGGGAAAGTTTGGAACATCTTAGAGACTGGTTAAATGGTTGTGATCAAAATGCTAATAGTGATGTGACAGTGAAGGCCAGGCTGAAGAGGCCTCACATGAAAATGAGGAACTTATTGGGAACTGGAGCAAAGGGCACTTTTGCTATGCCTTAGCAAAGAACTTGGTTGGATTGTGCCCCTGCTCTAGAGATCTGCAGAACTTTGAACTTGAGGGTGGTGGTTTATTTAGGGTATCTGACAGAAGAAATTTCTAAGCAGCGAAGCATTTAAGATGTGGCTTGGCTGCTTCTGACCACTTATGCTCATATGTATGAGCAAAGAAATGACCTAAAACTGGAACTTATGTTTAAAAGGGAAGAAGAGCATCAGTTTAGAAACTGCGACCTGGCCATGTGGTGGAAAAGACAAGCCCATTTTCAGGAGAAGAATTCAAGTGGGCTACTGAGCAACCACATGCTAGGGAAAATTTGTATAAAGAAGGCATGCGCTAACAACCAAGACGATGGGGAAAAGGCCTTGAAGGCATTTCAGAGACCTTCACAGCAGCCCCTTGCATCACAGACCTGAAGTCCTAGGAAGACTAAAGCGTTTTGTGGGCCAGGCCCAGGGTCCCACTCAGCCTCAGGACACTTCTCCCTGCATCTCAGCTGCTCCAACTCCAGTCATGGCTCAAAGGGGCCAAGGTACAGCTCAGGCCACTACTTCAGGGGTTGCAACCTATAAACCTTAGTGGCTTCTATGTGGTGTTGAGCCTGTGGGTGCACAGAGTGTAAGAGTTGAGGCTTGGGAGTCTCCACCTAGATTTCAGAGGATGTATGGAAAAGCCTGAATGTTCAGGCAAAAGCCTGATACTGAGGTTGTGCTCTCATGGAGAACCCCTACTAGGGCAGCACAGAGAAGAATGTGAGGCTGGAGTCCCCACACAGAGGGCACTGCCTAGTGGAGCTATGAGAAAATGTTCACCATACTTGAGGATAATGATAAAGACTTATTGAACAGTACCATATGCAAATATTTTTTAAATGTTTGTTGAATTAATGAAGAAATACCTCACAAGGTTGCTTTGAGCACTGAGTAGGATAACTTAAGCACTACAGATGACAAGTAAGGGCATTCTAGCCTCTGACTTTAAATAAAATTGACTCAATTCATTTATCTCACATTCTACTGGAAAGTTAAGGTCTTCCTGAGATTCCCATTAATATCAGAGAGCTCTGATCTTCATGATCGCTTCAGTCATTGACTTCTTGCTTCTATGTGATCTCATCCTCGTTTTGCCACCATTCCTTCTACTGATCAGTGCCCTCTACTTGGGACTCAGTCCCTGTCTCTAGTGTTCTTCCTAAGGAAACATGTAAGCTGGTTGTGTGTGTATAGCAGACAGCTAACAAGGTTTAGGATAATGGCAAGGGCTTATGGTCCAAAAATAGAAACAACCCAAAATTAAAGATTAGGACTTATATTCTTAAAAGACTTTAGACCACTCAGTAAAGACCATCTCACCTTTTTCATTTCTCCATGGACTCCAGGGTCCCCACCCTGTACTTTTCTCCCCTCCTCCTCTTCTCTCAAGTCATATCTGCTCCCCCATAACTGAATCCCTGTTCATTTCTCTTTTAAAAGAATTTTAAAATATTTTCATTAGAGCAATGCATGAATATTATTTAGACCAAATAGTACAGACATTCTTATAATTAAATCAACAGTCTCCTCTGCCTATTCCTTTTCATCTCTAATCCTGCCCCCCAGAGGAAACCCCTTAAAACCATTTCTGTTTTGAGGGATTCTGGTGGTTTCCTCCTTACTCTAAATGGTATATTTATACTTCTGTTTCTTGATTTATTGGCCACAGATATTATCTATTGATTATCTACCATAAAATATAAAGATTTATATTCAGACCACATACGATGTCATTTTTTTCTCTCAACTTTTGTACTTATTACTTTTTAGTTCTATTAATTGCATCCATCATTTTAAATGATACCTGAAAATAGAGATGTTTTGTTTCATCTGCATCAAGTAGCAAATACAAAATGAAGATATGAGCACACCTATTTCCTTCCTATTTCTTCATGTACTTTTCTACACTCCACTCTGTCAGCTAGCGATACCTTTACTTTTCATCATACAGAGGAACATCACATTGCACTGTATATTTCTAGGTCTTCCCTGTTTTATATTGCAGGGGTCATGAGTGCCTTCCGGGACCAGACAGGCAGTATATATGAGTCACGGCAGGGAGAGTATTGAGGACCGTAATAAATTAGAAATGGGGTGTCCTATTTAAAGACATTCAAGTTTTTAAAGTTTGTATACTCCAGGAAGGTTCATCTGCGGTTTATATTTGCTCCAGGTAACCAGTACGTGGCCTCTCATGTAAATTCTTCTTGAATTTGAATGCCAACAAACTGGTGGTCATTGATACCACATACCTCATTTGCTGTCCTGCATTCTCCATCTTCCTTACTGTTGGACAGGCAGAGAACTATGATTGACCCTAGAGAGTGAACTATGACAAACCTTTTGAGTCATTTTCAGATTGAGACAGAGTCCAATGAGATTTACGGAAGTTTCTCTTCCTTCTGCTGTAGCTTAGGAAGCCAAATATGCTAGGTGGTGGAAGTCCACAGTGGTACAGTCTCATTGCCTAAGTGATGGGTTCCTAAGTGACCAGGAGTGGGAGGGACAAAGTCTCATGCTGACCCGCCTGGGCCATATGCGGTGACTGAGAAATAAGCTTTCATGCGCTCAGTCAATTAAGAGAGCCGGGTCTGTTAGTTCCACATAACCTAGGCCATTGTTACCAATACAGTATTTAAATTAATATTTTTATAGAAATAGTTTTTACTGCATAGACAAGAAATGAGTTAGAATTATCTTTCTTTCTCAATGAAGCCAACATTATGATTCTTTTGCCACTTGATAGACAATGTTCCCATGATCTAGGTCAGACATATCCTTTTTTTCACACTTGAGAACTATACTTAAAACGTGACAAACGTTATTCAGCTTCAACTCTGAACAATTCATTTCTTATGTGAATTTTTATATTTTCTAAAATTTTCTTTCTTTAACTTTTGAGAAAAGAAGAATGTACCTTTAGCATATCCTTAAAGCATCAGGCCTATAGTTATTTATTACATGGAATCCATTTTCTTCATGGAACTATAATTCCAGAAGTTTTAAACTATCTGCTCTAACCTATACCAGTTTCCCTTCAGGCCTACCACACAACTATTATTATTGATATGCACTTCTTTCCTAGGTTAGTTCTATAATTTCCAGAACCCCATATATACCTCTTTTTTATTTTGTCTTCTTTCTTTAGCTGGAATACATCTTCAAATAAATTTTTTAGGAAGGATGCCTAGAAGGCAAACATTCCAAGTCTTTGGATTTCTATAAATAGCCTTATTTATCCCTTTCACTTAATTAATATTGGCTCTATGTTCAAATGTATTTTTTCCTTCAAAATTTGAAAGCAAGTTTTGTATCTGGGTTGACAGAGTCAGTCCACATTGTCCCATCTCTCACACTGAATACAGCTGTGAAGCCCATCGACAATGAGTGGAGAAGCACTTTCAGGATGCTCAAAAGTAAATGATAACAGCGGATTGGGAAAGAAGAACAGAATTAGAAATACCACCAAGTCAGCAGTGGGTTTCCCACTTTTCCTCCACTATCCCCAGGTCTGGGCAGAGGGAGCTCCAGGAGAAGCTATCTAGTTGTGGGTCAAAAAATGGGAAAAGGGAGTCCTAACAATCGAGAGAGGAGAAATTTCCCTTTTTTTCTTTTTTCTTTTCTCTGTACTGGTGACTCAGGTTCCCAGCAATCCTGTGATATCAGCAATGACAGTAACAACAGTGGTGGCAGTGAGGGTCCAAAGTGGTCAAAACTCTGAGGAACCAGAACCTTCCTCTCCAATTAGAGAAGCTGTGGTACCAAGAGATTAGGACAAACTCCCACTGATTTTTTTTCTCTCTGTCCTCCCACAGCTTGACTCCAGAAACGAGTACAGTTGCAAATTGCAGACAGCAGAAGACAAAGTGTAGAACTAAAGCCCAGCTTTCTGGACAGAGGAGCAAAAAAAAGAAAAGGAAAGACCGAGAGAACTGGAAAGTACCAGGAAGATGATACAAAAGGAAAGGCTTGAGAAAACAATATAACAAAACAATACCATAACGTTGTACATCAATTCCAGGGATCACCTGGAGCTGTGTAGGTATGGATCTACTCTTACACAGCATATCAAAAATTTTGAGAACTGCATTACAGAAGCATTTCATCAGCACCTGGGTCCCCATTGTGGCCACTGGGTGGCGCACATAGGAGCAGAGCCAAATGGCACTGCAAAGATTGACAACTGAACTGGCATGGAAACCACAACCCAGTGAAGGTCAGTTGTGATTTGCAGCCTGAACCCAACTGGGTTAGCTGCCTGATAAGACAAAAATATCAACATTTTCCATAGGATTGAAACGAGACCCAGAAGATCAAAACATAATATTCAAAATATTTAGGACACAATCCAAATTACTCAGCATATGAAGGATTAAGGAAATCTCAACCCACATGGGAAAGACAATTAACAGGTGCCCATGCCAAGAAAACACAGATGTTAGAATTATCTGGCAAAGACTTTAAAGTAGCTATTATTAAAGAAAAAAATACAGGAAGTAAAGAAAAACACTCTTGAAGGAGAGAGAACATAACAGTAAAGAAATATGATACAAAGAATCAAGTGGAAATTTTAGAACTGAAGAGGCCAGGTGCAGTGGCTCACGCCTGTAATCCCAGCACTTTGGGAGGCTGAGGCAGGCAGATTACGAGGTCAAGAGATTGAGACCATCCTGGCCAACATGGTTAAACCCTGTCTCTACTAAAAATACAAAAATTAGCTGGGCTTTGTGGCACACGCCTGTAGTCCCAGCTACTCAGGAGGCTGAGGCAGGAGAATTGCTTGAATCCAGGAGGTGGAAGTTGCAGTGAGCCGAGATCGTGCCACTGCACTCCAGTCTGGCACCTGGTGATGGAGCGAGACTCTGTCTCAAAAAAAAAAAAAAAAAAAGAACTGAAGAACAAATAAAGAAAAATTTTAAACCACTGGGTGAAATCCATAGTGGAATTAGGATGAAAGAGGGAAGGGTCTGTGAACTTTATAACTGATCATTAGAAATTATCCAAATTAAACAACAGAAAGAAAAAAGTTGAAGAAACAATTAACAGAGATTGAGTTACCTGTGGAACAATAACAAAAGTTCTAACATTCATGCCATCAATGTCCCAGGAGTAAAAGAGAAAAAGTTTGCTGTTTCAATAAATTATTTGAAGAAGTAATTGCTCAAAAATTCCTAAATGGGTAAATGACATCAATCTATAGCCTTAGGAAGGTCAGAAAACCCCAAACAGAATAGGCCCAAGAATATCCACTTTCATAGACATCATAATCAAACTGCTGAAAACTAAAGACAGAAGCAATTAAACAAAAACATAAGAGAGTCAGGAACAAAGATGCACTATTTACAGAAAAATAATGATTCAAATCACTGCAGACTTTTTAACATGGAAGTTTGAAGAAAGTGGAACAACATTTTAAAGTGTTGAAGAAAAAACTGTCAATCTAGAATTCCATTTCCAGTAAAAATATCCTTTAGAAATGAAAGGGAAATAGTTTTACAGTCAAAAGAAAACTAAGAGAATTCATTGCCAACAAATAGGTTCTAAAAACATTGCTAAAGGAAGACTTCAGACTGTGGGGAAGTAATTCCAGAAGAAAACCTAGACCATCAGAAATAAAGGAAGAGTGGCCAGGCACAGTGGCTCATGACTGTAATTGCTGCACTTTGGGAGGCTGAGGTGGGTGGATCACTTGAGGTCAAGGGTTCGAGACCAGCCTGGCCAACATGGTGAAACCCTGTCTCTATAAAAAATACAAAAATTAGCTAGGTATGGTGGCAGGCATCTGTAATCCCAGCTACTCAGGAGGCTAAGGCAGGAAGATCACTTGAACCTGGGAAGCGAAGTTTGCAGTGAGCTGAGATTGTGCCTCTGCACTGGAGCCTGGGCAACAGAGTAAGACTCCATCTCACAAGAATAAATAAATAAATCAATGAAGAAGGAAGGAAGAGCAGCAGAAATGATAATGATCTGGGTAAATACAATCGGCTTTTCTTTCCCTCTCCAGTATTTAAAAATATATTTCATAGGTGAAAACAAAAATTATAACATTGTCACTGATAGGGTTATATTTTATATAATTATGTGGTAGAAAGCAGAGTGGGCACAGACTTATATAGAAGAGCAGATGCACTGCTGGATGCATGAGGGCATTGTCTTTTATTGCTTCTGTTTGATCAGCTAAGAGGGAGTGTGGGAGGAGTTTGTGAAGGACTGAAGAAGGAGAGTGAGTGACAGAGTGAATGAACTAGGAAAAGGTAGTGGAGATGCAGGGTAACCTCACGGGTCTGCTTGAATCTGGTGATCATTGTAAAATGAAGCCACTCCGTATGGTGGCATGCTTTTTCTACCTGTATCACTGTTGTTCTTGAACGTCATCAGTTTGTGTCTAGGTGTGGATCATTGTCATTCTTTGTGTTAGACACTTAGTAGACTCTTCCAGCCTAAGAACTTGTGCTTTCCTTGGCTCTGGGGAATACCGTTGGATAATTTCATTGATAATTTCCTTTCCTTTATTCCCCACCCCCTCAGTCTCTCTCTTCTACACTCTGCGAGGTATCTTTGACCTTATCTTCCAGCTATTCTACTAAATTTTTTATTTTAGCAATCATATATTTTTAATCTTCACAAGAACTTCCTTGTTCTCAGGTTATTTCTATTTTATAGGCTTTTTTTATCTTTTTAATTTTTAAATTTTTTATTATTTTATTTTTAATGAGAAAAAGTTTAATGTGGTGTTTAAAAGCACAGACTTGAAATCAAACTGGCTGCATTCAAATCACGACTCTGCCACTTATTGGTTGTGTGAACTTGGGCGAGTTACTTAACCTCTCTATGCCAGTTTCCTCACCTGTAACATGGGGATGATTATGATAGGTACCTCCTATGGTATCATGAGGATTAAATGAGTTAATATATGGAGAGTGCGTAAAACAGTTCCTGTCCCAGAAAAGCACTAAGGCAGTATCAGTGACGGTGATGACAGTGATGATGATGATGACGAGGATGACAATGGACACAATATTATCTCAAAGCTCTCTGGGGTTGTTAGAGTTTACAGTTTTCTCCTGCTCTGCAAGTTAACTGTGTTTCCTCCCAGTCAGTTGTTCTGTTTGTTTACCTTGTTTATATTTCACTCTGTTGATTTTCCTAGTATATTCGGCAATCTGTGTTTGTACACAAGGATTTAAAAATAAGGACTCAGTTGACTACCCAAAGTAGCTATTTTATATGTGAGTCTCTTCATAATGGGCTTCTCTGAGTAGGAAGGATGCCACAGGACACAGCTTTACAATGTCAGGCTTGCTTTAAGATGCAGGTTGCAAAGCCATCTGCAAGGTTGGAACCAGAATGAGGAAGCCTGTGTCCACACCAGGAATCTTAGATTGTCTAGCGTTTGTAAGGTAGCAGCACTGTACTGAAAAGAGAGCATGGAGAAAAGAGTTCTGTGTCCACCTTACTCCCCCTCCTCCCTTTTCCCACCTATTGACTCTGAACCCAGAGCCTCTTTGAGTTTTGCAGGAAGGTTGGCTTCTACATCCTCTGTAGCCACCACCTGAATATACTCTGGGTCTCGGCTTCTTCACTCCATTTCATTTACCAATCCATTTTCAACTGGTTTTCATTTTCCAAAGCTTTGCTAAAATCTCTCAACCACTGGTGATTCTGACCTGCTTCCCATTTTCTTTATTATTACGGGTTTAATTCATTTTGCATTCTTTACCGTCTGGTTAATGTGTTCTCTAGAGAAAATGGGAGATTGATTTATAAGCCTAAGTCTGCCATTTTGAACCAGAAACTATGCAATTCTTACGAAGCAGTTTGGCATTCTTTTTGTTTCTGTGCTTCTTTCCAAAAGATGCCCTCAACACTTCATTGTCAATACACAGTGGTTTATCAAAGGTATTTTTCTAAAGAAAGACCATTTCCTCCCTCAGAGGAATGCTGGTGTGATATATTTAAATAATATTTTTCCAACTTTCTCCATCTATGCAAATCATTTAAGGCAGTACACGATTCACAATAATTGTTGAATAAATATTGTATCCCCTTTCCCTCTTCATAGTCTCTCCAAGCTACCACCACTGAGTTCTAATCACATTAATTATTCTACCAACACTCATACTCTCATCTGAATTATTTTTAGAGATTCATTTCTGGTAGACATGTATGTTTCTTTATGTGTGTTTCTTCATGTTTGTCTATATTCTTGTTAAGAAAAATGTGGCCCAGAGATGCTAAATGACTCCCTCAATATTGTAAAAATGAAAAATAGTTAAGCCAAGGCTCAGTCCCATGTATACCAAGACCCAGCCTCATGCAGGTTGTGCTGGGCCATGCTACCTTCCACAGGAAGCAGGTGGCTGAGGCCTTCTCCATCTCCCTCGCAACTCCTTCTCTGGAGTTTCCGGACTCAAGATCAGAGCTGAAGTCTGTCTGAATTCCAAAGCTAATTCGAGTATTCCATGACAATTGCCCCTTCACCCCCAGTACCACCTCAGGGAGCTTTAGGCTGGGTCCGGCATTCAAGGTTTATAGAGGCTCAAAACTTCAGCTTGAGGGTCTACATTTAGGCTGTGGGGAACTCTTCACTCACAGAATTCTCAGGAAATTTGAGTAGACTTGTGCTTCAAGGCCACTGCTAGGTTAAATGGGCATCTGCAGACATGCACAGCAACCTAATTGTCAATCAATTTTTATGGGAAAATAAGTTCCCAAGTAATACACAACCAATTCATGAATGAGCTACATCTCATTTGTAGGTCTGCCTGTTCTCTGAAGCAGGGCCTAAGGCAGGAGAAAAAAGGATAGAAACCATTTTCATAAAATAACTTTGAATATGCTTCCATATTTTGCAGCCTCCATGTTAAGGCTGCTATTTTAGATTTTTGAAAGGGAATTCAAAGAGAAGAAAGAAAGAAACATGAAGGAAAAGAAAGAAGAAGAGGTTAAAGGAATCTATTGAGTTGTGAATAGTCACTAAAAAAGAAGGCAACCAAATTAAAGCTGCCACTAGAAGAGCTGGAGTTTTGCTGCCTTCCAACCTTAAGCATTGACGTCAGGAGTGGACCTTGTCCCTTCCCCCAAGCGGGGATGGTTTGGATGACCTCCCAAGGTTACCACAATTCCATGAAGCATGATTTCATCTCTGGAAGACCCCCAAGATTTGAGAAGATCTTCTTGAAGAAGGCAATATTTCAGCAGGACGTGGAGAAGCAGGGAGTAGCATACGGGAACCCTCTCTCCACCTTCACTCTGTTTGCCCCTTTACCCCACCATAGGCAGAAAGCCTGGCACTTCTTCACCATCCTCCAGGTTCTCCACACTCTGCTTCCTCAGCTGCACAGACAGCTTTTGCTCTGTAGCTGCAGAAGTAAGGTGAGAGGAACGCAGTAACTCTCCCTCCCCTTCACCCGCTTCCTACCACCAACACATACACAGTCTAATCAAAGTCTGTGGTGCCACAATTGAACTCTTCATGCTCAGACCCTCTGATGAAAGGCAGGAGGCCCCCACTGGTTAAAGGAAGGGAGAATCAAAGGATATTTTTTTCGAGAGAGCAACAAAACAGAAGATGCCGCTTGTGCTACCTTTGATTTGTGAAAACATTTTTTTTTAGTTTTGTTTTAAGAAACAACCACAAAATGAAGGAAGAGGCTGGTGGTTACTCACAGGCAAAGGACCACCAGGTCAGTGGAGGAAGGAGAATGTGAAAATAAGAAGGCAAGTATGGAACAGGATATGGGAGAGGAGGGGGTCAGTGGGCGAGAGATTTAACTCCTATTCTATCTCTAATGCCTGTTATTGTAAAATGTTTCACTCCTAAGGCTAGAAGGGGCTGATTCCATGGTCAGTGGGCCTAGACATCTTCCCAGCTTTCAGATCTGAACTGTGTAAGATGTGGACGGAGGACTACAATTCATTAATACGTCATGAAAGTCTATGCACACACACGTTCAGGCTCTCATTGATGGAGAATCTAACAGGTCTTGGAGGAAGATGACCAGGTTTCAGCCACACCCAATAGGATTCACACCTTAGGAGGAGCAAATGTGGGGTATTAGAGGAGCACCTAGCCAGGCTCTTCCAGAGCCCCAAGATCTGTACCTCTAACCCCTGAGTCTTAGAAACACACAAATGTTTCCTGAGGGCTCACTGCCTAGTCTCTTTGGGGAGAGCTCATGTAATTAAGGCCATCTTAGGAGGGCTAAGACTGGAGAAAGAGCATACTGCTGTGGATGTGGTTAGGACTGGTGAAAAGGTGATTACACTGGGTAATTTCCACTGGAGCTAGGTGTGCCTGTGAAAGACCAAATCCCAGGCTAGGCCCGAGGCTCAGCAATGGAGGAGAGCGTTCTGTGTGTTAGGAGGAGGGAGGGAAAGGGAAGAAGGAGAGGGGTAATGAATTCAAATAGAGATGCAAGAAGGAAGAACCAGCACTTAGTGAGTTTCATATGTTCAACCCTCATCACGGCCTCAGAATGCAGCTTTTATTATTCCCATTTTAGAGACTAAGGAATTGATCAAGCTAAGAATCTTGATCTTGATTTATTTACTCTAGGTCAAATAGTAAGAGGTGGAACCAAGGTCTGAACTGATGTCTCTCTAATATCAAAGCTAGTATAAATGGGGTTTCTTAGCAATTACCCCACCACACCCAAATTCACCCACAAATCTCCCAAATATCACTTAATTCCAATCATCTTATAATTTGGCCATTTTCTGGGCTTTGGGTAGAAATACACAAGACTAGTCCACTAGCCACACTGGGAGCATTAATTTTGGAAAGTGACAGCAACGTGAATGAGACCCAGGAGATGGGTTATCCATCCACCTCCCATCTGTGTGTCATTGACAAAGCCACCTTATCTCTGCCTCAGTCCCCATCCTGAGCTTCAGGAGGCCCATACAGTATTTTCCAAGCTCCAGCTCTCTTCCTTTTGGGCTATAAAATGTTCTCTTCAATTATTTCCCTACTCCTCACTTCAGAACAGCCAAACCAATAGCGCTGCTCCGTGGGTTATGTACCATGTGTCGCTGTGCTGTGAAATATTAAGCCTTCAAAATAGGTCCGAAATCAGCGACGCACAATCCTTTAATGGCTTAGCTCACTCGGGCTATTTGAAAGTGGCATAATATTGCTATTTTTAAATAAATGGGATCTGTATTAATGAGAGCCGACCTCTCTCAGCCATGCCGAGCTGCTCCCTGCCTTGAGCCTACATTGGAGATTCAGCATAAAGGGGAGGGGGGAAACAGCTTTTCAAAATAGGATCCATGCAGCACTTTAAATAACGCTCACAGATGCTAATCAACTTGAGGGGAGGGGTTGGGGTGGGCTGATTATTTGAAAGGATAATAGATTTATTTTCAAAGAAGACTTAGAATCTTGATATCGAGAAGTAGGGGTGGGGGAAGAGGGAGTGTGTGTGTGTGTGTGTGTGTGTGTGTGTGTGTGTGTATGCAGGGGGAGGCATAGGCCAGCGTGGGGAGGCTTCAGAGAGAGGGATAGGCTGAGATGATAAGAATCACTGTGCTTTGGGAGATTTGTGAGGGGAGCCCAGGAGTAGGGGAGCAGGCAGCTATCTTGACTGGCTCTGGGGACAGTGGTGACCCAAGAAAGATCCTCCTGAATAGGAGTGCAGCCGGCTCTGGGGCCACAGGTGGAAGGCTCTGAAACTCTGGATTTCTGTCCCCAAGTGAAGAATGGCAGGAACAATGAGGGAGCTCTTCCAGGCTCTGACCCCGTGATCTGGCAGGCTCACACCTCATTGCCAGGCAACAGGTACAAAGCAATAAATCAGACTTGGAGAATGTCACTCAGTGGGGCCCCTCTGTCTCTTGAGACACACATAGTATTTGGAGATGTTGAGGCTGTAACTGAGGTCCACGCATCCTGGCCTCAGAGTCTGTGTTCTACGGTTGCTGAGGCTCCCCACCCCTCGACCCCGGGGAGACCCTGATCAAATCACCTCTTCCTCAGTTGCAAGGTGGAGCTATAGCGGCTGAGCAAATCCAGATGGAGCAAAAGGAACTCAGAAGTAGGAAGTGGGATAAGTAGAAGAGGACTTGAGAAAAAGGCTGTTGAGAGAAGAGGCAGGTGCCTCTTCTGAAGAATCTAGCTGGGAGGATTTACAAGAACGTGCAAGCCAGTTCCTTCACCACCTGGAGTGCCTGGGACTTCAAGTTAAAAACAACAGTCCCATTACCTCCTCCAGAAGGAGATTTCTCTTCCTCTTTCCTTTTAGGGAGCCAGACATTCTGCTTTTAAAAACATATGAAAAGGGGAAAAAAATAAAATAAATTTAAAAATATAAACATAAGAAAGTCAGAAAAGTCATTCCTTCTTTCCTCCCTGTATTAGTTACCTATTGTTGTGTAACAAATTACCCCAAAACTTCCTGGCTTAAAGCAACAAATGTTTATTATCTGACAATTTCTATAGGTCAGGGATCCAGACACAGCTTAGCTGGGTACCCTCTCCTCAAGGTCTCTCAAAATGCTCCAGTTACAGCATGGACTGGAGATACGGTCTCATCTCAAGGCTCAACTGGGGAAGGATCTACTGCCAAATTCACTCACGTGTTTTTGGCAAGATTCAGTTCTCTGTGGGCTGTTGAAGTGGGTTGTCGACCTCAGTGTTTTGCTGGCTGTCGGTAGGGGTCTCCCTAGGTAGATTCCTTACTATATGGGCTCTTCCATGGAGCAGCTCAAAACAGGCCAGCTGGCTTTGCTTTGAGTCACTGTCTATTGGTAAACTAATTTCAGGAGTGACATCCCATCACTTTTGTCATATTCTCATTAGAAAGAAGTCACTAGGCCCGGCCTGCAGTCAAGGAGAGGCACTTACGCAAGCATGTGAGTATCTGGGAGCAAGGATTATTGAAAACCATCTTAGAGTCTCCTATTGTACCTATTTTTTCTTCAACAATAATTTCCAGAGAATAGTACACAGTTAATCCCCTAAGGACAGGGACTGGGTCTTCATCAACACTGCACCCCCAGCGCTTAGCATGGAGCACACAGAGAGGACCTCAGGCCCCGTCCAGCATGCCTTCTCCCAGATACTCTTCTTTCCTAAAGGGAAACCATTTTCTGGATAAGGCATAGCCTTATAGAGCCTGATGGTGGGAAGGGTATTTTCACCTCAGTGGGATCTGTGGTCTGAAGTCCATATCATTCCTAAGCTGGGTGTGAAGCCATGCCTGACTCTATTTAGTCATTCCCTTTCATTACCTGCACCCTTCCTTCACCACCTCCCAATAGCTTGTAGGTGAAAGAGAATGCGATATGCTGGGAGATATCACAAGGCATGGCAATGAATATCAAGGAAGGTTGGAAGGCCAGGATAGAAACAGACTGACTTCTCCCATCTCTTGCTGCTACACATTTAAAATGATATAAAAACATTCATTAAACATCTACTCTGCAGCAGATACTTTCTCACATTAGTTCACTTAATCCTCACCACAAGTTTTGAAAGTAAACATTTAATCTACTTTCTATAGTTTTAAAAACTGAAATTCAAAGGTCACATGACATGCTCAAGTTCCCACAGCTGGTAAATAACAGAACTAGAATTCAAGCCCAGGCCTTCTAATAACCCTTGGCGCTCTTTCTATCTTCAACAGATTGAAGATAATGGAGAGGAGGGAGTGACATTCTGTTCTACCCAAGAGTTAGCATTGCAAGGGTTATATTACGGTGTCATTGTTGTTTAAGCAATGACTATAAATTATACAACTGGGGAAGATATAGTTAAACTTTTCCATTACTGATGGCAAAGACAAAGTAAAGGTTCCAAGAGTGCCCTTCTCACTATCAGAGAGCCACACTGGCTGACCTTCCTCCTTGAACTCAGACTTGGTTGTGCATGACCTTGACTGGGTCCCAAAGCCACAAGAAAGCTTTACACACAGTGAAGAGTTCCAAGGATGGCATGAGCAAAGGCCGCCCTCTTTATTGCATGGAGAGTAGACAGAATCTCTCAAGTAAGTATGGAAAACAGGGACACATCCTTTTGTATGTAAAAGTTCTGGTGCATTTGTGTTTAAAAATTGAATGTCATTACCATAGAGCCCACTTCTAAGCTCAGAAGGCAGGACTTAGCTGAGAGAGCATTGCTGAATTCTTTCTAGAAGAAATTGAAATTGGAAGGAGGTTGGTGGGGATGGGGAGGAGACAGTGAGGAGGAAAGGCCATCTTCTTTACCACCCCGCGGCTGTTATGTAGCCTCTTTTATATGTGTGAGCACACACAGACACACACACACACAGACACACACACCCTTACCCAAATATGACAACATTCACTCTTTTGTCCATTCATTGTAGGGTGTTCCTACTCAAATATGGAGGTTTTCCTTAATACTTCTGCTTTTCCCCAAGACCCATCAATTCTGGTCTTCTACACATCTTCACCTAAACAAACTCTGGGTGGGTGTCTATAGATGCTTGAAATGATCTCATCCTAGGACTTAAAGAGACCTCTAGTGGCTGTCACCTTATTCCTCTCCTTGCTTCCAGACTGGTTGCACCAAACTCAGCCCCAGCCTGCATCAATCCTTCCTTTGCTTCTCTTGGTATTGAATTCCAGCATCTAGGTGAGATTTTCTTGAATCTCACTGGCTGCAATAGAAATTCATATATGCCAAGGCAAGGAAGAAAAATACAGTTTACTACAAGTAAATTGTAGTGATAAACACAATAAACAACTAGGAATCCTCTTTTTAAAACTTGGCAAAATCAGAAGGCAGCAGTTTAGAAAAAATTTGTAAAAAAGACTGCTAGATGTAAGATGCACCGTGATTCTGTTACTCTTTTGTTTGTCTGTTCCAATTAATTTATCTCATTATCCACCCTCTCCTCCCCCACCAACACGGAAAACTATTGGGAGAGGACAGAGGAAAGGCTAGCAAATCTAGTTTCAAGTCCTAACTTAGCCATTTTGTGACTTTCATCAACTCAGCAATATCTGCATGCATAGAAGGAAGAGGCTGAACTGGATGATGCCTGAGTCTTCACCCAGCTCTCTATTTCTGTGAATGAGGTACATGCAGTGCCATGACAAGCAGCTGAGATGCATCACAATCATTGCGTTACACCATTCCTGTCAGAAAGAAATGGCTTGGCCTCCTCATCCAGGCTACTGCCACCACCGTGGATTGTTCAGAGAACACAGGGAATGTTACAGTTGGCAGGTGCCTCTGCTTAACTCATAGCTCCCAGGAGCTGGCTGTCAGGGGAAAACTCAAAGTTACTGCCAGTCCCTTCTGAATTGCTGCAGAGTCTCTATTGGAGGCCTCTATACTACTGACCCCATCAGTCATGGACAGGGGCTGCTGCCATTTCATTGGTGCACCAGACTCCCAAACCATGTGCTCCTTCCTGGATGCTAATGGCATTCAACACAAAAAACTGCTGCCCTGACAAATGGAGTTCAGCACCCCTCCCCCACAACCCCAGCCTCCCAGGCTCAGAGCACTGGTCAAATTCATTTCAAAGACGTCCTGCTTGCAAAGCAGCCTCAGGCCATTTGGGCTAAAAGGCTTAGTGGTCTTGTCTTCTGGAGAGACGTGCTCAGCCCCTGGCCCCTGAAGCAGTTTATGTGTTGAACTACCTGTAGATGCCACCCCATCAGAGAGCAAAAGGTGAATGGTCTGGGAAAGAGTGTTGGAGGCAAGAAAGAGGTGGAGGTGGGAGCAGTGTTCTTCTCACCATATTTCTTGAGCTAGTGAAGAAAGTGTCCCCCTCCGTCATTGGCAGTCCCTTGAATGGGTATGGTGTGTATAAGCTGGGGGACTGTCTTAGTCCATTTGTGCTGCTGTAACAGAATACTGGGTAATTTATAAAGAACGGAAATTTATTTCTCACAGTTCTGGCAGCTGGGAAGTCCAAGATAAAGGCCCTGGCAGGTTTGGTTTCTGCTGAGGGCTGTTCTCCGCTTCCAAGATGGTGCCTTCTTGCTGCATCCTTTTGAGAGGAAACAAACTGTGTCCTCACATGGTGGAAGAGATGTAAAGGAATAAACCCATTCCCTCAAGCTTTTTTTCTTTTTTTTTTTTTTTTTTTTGAGACAGTCTTGCTCTGTCACCCAGGCTGGAGTGCCAGGCTAGAGTGCAGTGGTACAATCTTAGCTCACTGCAACCTCTGCTGCCTGGGTTCAAATGATTCTCCTGCCTCAGCTTCCCAAATAGCTGAGATTACAGGTGCCACCACCACAGCCAGCTAATTTTTGTATTTTTAATAGAGACCAAGTTCCCCCATGTTGGCCAGGCTGGTCTTGAACTCCTGACCTCAGGTGATCTGCCCGCCTCAGCCTCCCAAAGTGCTGGGATCACAGGCATGAGCCACCATGCCTGCACCTCCCTCAAGCCTTTTAATAAGGACCCTAGTCTTACCCTGAGGGCTCCGCTCTTAATGACTCCACCTCTTAATACCATTGCATTGGTGAGTACATGTCAACATATGAATTTGGGGGGACATATTCAGACTATGGCAGAAACCGAGGAGAAAATTTATATTTTGGAGTCATGGAGACAATGTAAAGTTCAGAATAATCATAATAAGGAGATCAGTATGGTAGGAAAAAAAGAATTCATCATAGAAGTACATGATTCATACTCACAAAATGGAGGCCCATAACAAACTCCCCACCCTGAGAGCTTTGACACCCTGTCTGCAGCACTCTGTTCCAGTAATCATGTCTCCCAGCTCTTTGCCTTTGCATGTGCCCTAGAATGCCCTTCTCTTTCTGTTTAAGTACTGTTGCCTCATTAGTGAGGAAAGAATCCATTCAATATATATTTGCCTATGAATCAACTTGTGGAGGGCTTGAGACCTTCCATGTACCTTCTGCCCTCAAGCAAAGTCAATCACCTCCTTTGGTACCAACACTGTATCCTTGCATGTTCTTATGGTATAACTCACACACTTTTTATTTTTGTTCGTGGTTTGTCTTCCCTGCTGGTCCATCCTGCACTGAGCACAGGGACTGGGTGTTATTTTTCTTTTTTCCCTTCCACAGTACTTAACATACTGCATAGCATACAGAAGCACTGGAAACTATTTATGGAATGAATAAAAACATGAATGAATCAGTAAGTGAATGAATGAATGAGGAGTAAATACTTTGAATTTTTTAATAGATTCTCATCTCTGGGCTATGATCACAGTCGTGTGGGATATGGCAAAGCTGCTTGGTAACACTGTCTGTGATTCCAACCTTTTTAACCCATTTCTTTCCCCATCATGTATAGTAGGGATTATCTAACAACCCTAGGAACAATTTCTCTCATTCTCAGCAGTAGGATAATCTGGTTGCCTGGCCCTGAGCAGTTATATGGCATGCTAAACTCCCATAATCATCCATCAGGACTGATTATGAGAGCTAGAAGAAGAAATATATCCATTAAGCCAGTGCTGAGTCTCAGTAACTGCCCTATGTGAATAACCAATTGCCATTAACCCAACATCAAATAACCCATCAAAATGAAGCATTTCCTCCCTCCCTGTCTCCCTCTCTTACCTCCATCCTTTGCCAGATTTAATAAGAGGGCTCATGACACTCCAACTCTTTATGCAACACACAAAAATATCAAAATCAGGGTTCTCTTGTCCACTGGACATTCCCAGTCTTATGAGTAGAGGTTATGGGTGAGAGCAGGCTGGGAGCCTGGATCCTTGACTCACCAACCCATGCCCCTGTGTTCGCTACACTGGAGGGGTTCCTCTTCAGTTAAGTCTCAACTCAGGAAAAACAACCGCATCAGCCATTTCTCATAAACAAGAAAGAGACCAATTTTCAAGATGCAGCCTGATTTCCATAAACCTTTCTCCTCTTTCCTGAAACACTATGTAATTTCTCCCCTGCAATATAATAAATATTTCACTTTCAAATCCCGATTCATTAAAGGAAGCCCAGGAGGGAGAAATAATAAGGTGTGCTTTACAGCCCAAATAAAACAGCAAAAGATATATTCCATAATTTATACTTCCGACTTTAGGTTGAGATAATTCATATATCATTTTCAGTTAGGGACCCAAAAATGGTGCTGTGTCAGCAAATTGGCTGAAAAATAACTTTTTGTATTATTTTATGCCTTTCAGTAACGTGCCCTGGTTATCATACATCAACACGAGGTTGAGTTCCAGTGTCTCGGCGGCTCCTCCTAAGTCATTCCCTTTCCTAACCAATGTGACTTTTTCTCCTTAACACAGATGGAGGCCCTTGACGGCACGCACACCCACATTCTCCCAGGCACAAAAGCGGAGCTCCAACTGGAATCAGCTCGACTGGAGCCATTCCTCTCGCCATTATTAGCACAACTTCACTATTCGTCACCTCTAAGGATGAGAGAACTAAATTAACCTCAGTGGGAATCATGCTGTATGGCAATTTTCCAATAGAAAAACAAACTTATGTGATGTGTTTACGTAGCACTTTACAGCCAGGGGTTTGGTGTGAAAACCATAAGTTTTGGGATGAAGGACAAAAGCATGTATTGAAATCCCAGCTCTTCCTCTTACTAGCTGGATACTCTTGAGCAAGTTTTTAAATCTCTCCAATCCTCAGTTTTTTCTCATCTATAATATGGGGATAATAATAATAATGGCCAGCCAAACAGAATTTAGGGAGTTTCAACTCAGGTGAAAGTAATAAATCATGGTGAGCATTTACCATGAACTTACTATATGCATGCACGTGTGTGTACATATATACATGAATGCCAGGTACTGGGCAAGCACTTTAGATGGATTGGATTAGCTCATTAACTCTGACCACAACTCCATGAACTTGGTACTGTTGTGCTCATCATTTTACACATGAATATGCAGCTTGAGATATGAAACAATTTCTTTAAGATGGTCAGGTATTTAGAAAATAATACTTTGCTCAGTTTCTGTTTACAAAGTATTTGATCTATTTCAAAGCAAGTCAGGAGAATTATTCTGAGAGAACAGGTCCACCTGCCCATACCACCATCTTGCCTGGATCTTGTGGCTTTCCTTACTCACTTCAGTAGCCCTTTGGTTCAGGCATTCTGTGGGTCTGTGGAGTCTTTGACTCCTTCAGGTCAAGCAGCTAAAGTCAACATCTGCCTTTCTCTGCCAATCATCCTTCTACTCAGCTGACCCTGGGTGACTCCATTTGTCCTAGAAGGTACAATATTGAGACCGATCCTCTGCCCCACCCAACGATCTTCACTAGACGTTAGACAAAGCTAGTCCTTCTCTGCCTAGAAAAAAAAGAAGAGGAGCCCCAGGAACACTCCAAATTGTGGGGATCCACGCAGTGGTAGAGGCATCAGGCAGACATACTATCCCTGCCAAAGGTCTTTTGAGGGTCACTCATACATCGCCTAGATTTACATTTTCCCCTTAAATACCTGCAAAGTTAAAGTGACCTGCAGGGTTAAAGTGACCTAGGCATCCACAAGTTGGCATTAGCCCTTCAGTTAGTCCCTGAGCTCAGAGCGACTGGTCTCACATTCTCTCCACTATACTGTGAAACCTCTCCATCCCAGCCCTGAACAATTCTCTACAACAGCAACCAACAGTCCTGGGAATCAACAGGCAATAATAACAATGGTAGCAGGAGTAATAATAACAACAACAATGATAACAAAGGACATGGATTGAGAGTTTGTTCTGTGTCAGGCCCCATGTTTGATACTTGATATGTATTAGTTTGTTTAATTCTTACAGCAACCCTACGAGGTGATAACAAACCTATTATCCCCATTTTTACCATTGGAAAAAAAAATAGAGACTCAAAAAATAACTTTCCTATGGCACACTGTTGCACTGAAATATTATTTAGTAATATAAAGCAATGAGGTATCGAGCCATGAAAAGACACAGAGGAACTTTAAATGCATATTGCTGAGTGAAAGAAGCCAATCTTAAAAGGCTACATACTGTGTAATTCTGACTATATGACATTCTGGGAAAAGCAAAACTATGGAAACAGTAAAAAGATCAACGGTTACCAGGAGTTAGTGGGGAGGGAGGGATGAATAAGCAGGATGTGGAGGATGAAACCTCGCAAGTGCTGAGGCAAGGGTCTGAAGCCTCAGCCTGTTCTTATATAAATATTGAATTAGAAAAGAATTAGAAATATAAGCACATGGTTATTCCTGTATATAATCATATATAATCACATAGTTATTCATATATAATCACAGTTATTCACATATAATCATAAAGATATATATACTTAACATAACCTTTTAATTTTACTAATGATTATTGGATAATGAGACATGGAACCAAGGTGACATTGTGAACAAAGTGATCCTAAGGCAAGATGCTCTAAGCCCTCTGTCACGCCCACATAAGGGCTGCTGGAGGGCACCTCGGCTGTGTGGCAGCAGCAGCACTGGGAAAGTCCCTGCTGTTTAGCCAGCTAGGGAAGGAGACGTCCAAAATGGCCAAGACATCTCCTATCTCGGGGGAGTTAGGAGAAAACTCTGCTCCTCCAAGCTCTTGTGGTAGGCCTGACAGCTGTCAGGGAGGCCCACAGACATCCCGGGACTTAATTGTCTCTATGTGGTGCTTTGCTTCAGTGGTCACGTTCCATGTCTAGTTTCATGTTCTGCTTCTGCACCTGGTTCCTCTCTTTCTTAGAAGTTAAAAATTAGTAATAGTAACATAAATCTTAATGTCCTTGTTATTTGACAAGTATGGAAAAAGTGCTGACACATTAGGTTTTCTCCCAGTCTTGGCTGCTTGAAAGTCCTGGCCCCCTGTCTCCAAGACACGTGATTTACCTGACCCTATCACTGACCACCAATGACTAGCCCTACCTACCCTACCCCCTGCTTTGTACTCAAAAAAAGTCAGAGCATCCAAGGCACTTGGGGCCACTGCCAGACTCCACGCTTTGCTGGCAGTGGACCCCTGGGCCCAAACTCTGTTTTCTCTATCTTAGTGTCTTGTGTCTTTTATTTCCACAGTTTCTTGTCTCCACACCTGTAGAGAGGGTCTCACAGGACCCTGTAGGGCTGGACGCTACACAGGGCACAGAGGATTTTTAGCAGCGAAGCTATTCTGTATGGCACTGTAATGGTGGATACATATCATTATACATTTGCCCAAGCCCATAAAACGTACAACTCCAAGAGTGAACCTTAATGCAAACTTTGAACTTTGGGTGATAATGGAGGTTCATCACTTATAATGATTGTACCACCCTGGCACAGGATGTTGATAGTGGGGAACACTGTGCATATAGTGGGGGAAAGGGGTGTATAGGAACTCTCTGTACTTCCCTCTAACTTTTGCTATGAATCCAAAACTGCTAAAAAAGAATTCTATTGCTTATTTTAGCAATAAGAGAGATGCAAAAAGTTAAATAAAGATCTTATAACCTGTTAAAAGGAACAGAAGGGGAGGAGGGGAGAAAGAAGGAAAAGGAAAAGAAATAAGCTATCAACCACAAAAAGACATAGTGGAAACTTAAATGTGTATTGCTAAGTGAAAGAAGGTAGTCTGAAAAGGCCACATACTGTGTAGTTGCCATGGGGTGGGGGTGGGGGAGAAGGAAAGATGAATAGATGGGGCATAGAGGATTTGGAGGGCATTGAACCTATTCTGTATGGTACCGTAATGGTGGATACAATACATGGCATTATAGTCTGTCAAACACCATGGAATGTACAAGACAATAAATGAACCCTAATGTAAATTGTGGACTGTAGTTAACAATAATATACCAATATGGGTTCATCAATTCTAACCAGTGTACCAAATGACTCATGGAAGATGCTAAATTAGGGGAAACTGTGCATGTCGCAAGGGATAGAGGTGTATGTGAGCTCTGTACTTTCTGCCTAATTTTTCTGTAAACTCAAACTCTTAAAAAAAGAGAAAGGCTATCATCTAAAAAGAAAAGAAGCAACAACAACAGAATAATTTTCTAGAACCACCTGGCCAATAAGTAGGCAACCAAGTTTTAAACCAAGACTTTTATGGTTGCAAAGCCCATGCTCTGAGATTTTAAGTCAAAAGACTTAACAATCTTTCGTTTCAACCCTGTGTCTGAGTTCCAGTTTTCTCATTCCTAAAATGGGAACAAAAACAATTAATCCCTCTCTTGAGCACCTTGCTCAGAAAATGCCAACAAAATGGCTTACTGTAAAGGATGCAAAAAGAATTGTAAACTGTAAAGTGCTGTGCACATTCAAGAAATGACCATCATTGACCTGAAATCCTGCCTACTGGTCCTTAAAAAGAACATGGTTCTCTGAGAGCCTCTGCTGAGCTCGCCTGGAGGAAACTGTGTAGAGAGGGTCACAGTGACCCTCCTTATCCCAGGACATCGGCCTCAACTGATTTAGGCTCAAAGGGGAAGGCTGAGACTCACTGGAGGCACTGCAGTCTCCTGGCAGCCCAGGATGACGAAGCTGTGGCTCTGCAAAGCTCTTGGAGCACAAAGAAGAGAAAGTGAGAGAGAGAGAGAGAGAGAAAGAGAAGAGCAGCGACAGCAACACTGGAATGCTCATTTATCATAAGAGTGATTTCCCTGTTAATAAAGTGACCTTGTGTAAACAGCTCAACTTCTCACAGCTCTCTCGTCATTAGGAGAGGGACACCCATTGATCGATCGCGACCACACGGGCTGCTGAACCAGGGTGAACTGCCACTACCAAGAGAATTATATGTGACTGAGCCCAGCCCCTGGATCACAGAGAGGAAGGGATGGAGGAGGGAGGCACTTGGCACCAGCTCCTCTGTGGACAAAGCAGCAGACTTGGTCCTAGGCAGTGGCGGGTCAGGGATGGGACTCCCCCAGGACTCCTGTCCCAGAGGCAGGCGTGGCCTCCCGTGGCATCCTCAGGCCATGCTCTGCTGGCCCTAGCCTAGGAAGTGCCCATAAAGGTGACTCTTTGCTAACACCTCAGAAACAAAGGTCGAGGTTAGTCAGAACCTGAATTCCCTGGGCCTGTAATGTAAAAGCAGCCATTAAATGGCTGCTGAGCACTGGCCTCACTCAGTTTATCCTGGGGACTTGACCTGACCCTCCCATACTTCAGCACATCAAGGACCCTTATTGAGGGGAGGAGTCACTATTCACATAGCATCAAAGCCATTGAGAAAAGGGGAAGCTACCTGTGTCTCAGCCGCAACTGAGAGAGGACCAAAGTAAGATCCATGGCTCCTCACTAAAAGCCAGAAGAGGTTATTTCGGAGATGGGGGTGGGTGCTCATGCCAGTGTGGGCCACGCACTCGCTGTGTGATCAGGGACAGCGTGGACCACACTGTGTGATCAGGGACAATGTGGACCATGCACTGGCTGTGTGACTGGGGACAGTATGGGCCACGCACTCGCTGTGTGACTGGGGACAGTGTGGGCCATGCACTCGCTGTGTGATCAGGGGCAGTGTGGGCCACGCATTCGCTGTGTGATCGGGGACAGCGTGGGCCATGCACTGGCTGTGTGATTGGGTGGGACAGTGTGGGCATGTACTAGCTGTGTGACTGGGCACAGTATGGGTGGTGCACTCACTGTGTGACCAGGGACAGTGTGTGCCACGCACTCGCTGTGTGACCGGGAACAGCATGGACCACGCACTTGCTGTGTGACCAGGGACAGCGTGGGCCACGCACTCGCTGTATGATTGGGGATAGTGTGGGCCACGTACTCACTGTGTGATCAGAGACAGCATGGGCCATGCACTTGCTGTGTGATCCGAGCCAGCGTGAGCCATGTGCTGGCTGTGTAACCCGGGACAGCATGGGCCACGTATTCACCGTGTGATTGGGGACACCTGGCCTTACTTCTCTGAGGTGAGGGTTAAAGTGGTTGACCTCCAAGGTAACATCTGTTTCTAAGAGTTATGTCTTGGGCTTCTCTTCACTAAACATATAGATATTAAAGCAATTCTTTAAACTAATAAGGTGAGCAACTGGAGTGGAAAATCACCTCATATTAATGCAGCCCTCTGCTCCCTTCCCCAATTGTTTCTCTCTGCGCCCAGAAACTGAAATTTCATTTGGCGTTTTTCAATTTTTGAAATTTTAAAAGAAGGTCTTATTTTCTTCAAAGACAAAAGACGTCTTTTAACCCCCTTTTCATGTTTTTGTAGGTCTGGAATCCTGAGAGAGGGAAACCTCCATCTTCCAGGAAAAAGAGGAGATTATAGGAGAGAATCAAACCCACCATCACCCCGTTTCCCTCCCAGTAGAAGCTTCCAATTCCCAGGCAGTGCTCTCAGCCCTGGAATTAACCCCCATTATGTTGCATAGCAGCCAGCCAGGAGTACTTACAATGCAAGCAAAGGGCTTTTTGATGCGCTGATACAATTTGGTGAACATGGCATTCATTTTTTTTTCTCTTTCTTTTCAACAGAATTGCTCTTACCTTTTGTCCCATTTCTTTAAGGGCCACTGCTCTCAACCCAGCTATCACTGAATCTTCACTGAGGTGATAGTTTAAAAAAGACTCAAGGTCTCCCCACTCCCAGGAAAATCTGCATTTTAACCGAGAACTCTTTTTTCTTTTTTTTTTTTTTTTTTGAGATGGAGTCTTGCTCTGTCACCCAGGCTGGAGTGCAGTGGCGAGATCTCTGCTCACTGTAACCTCTGCCTCCCAGGTTCAAGCAATTCTCCTGTCTCAGCCTCTCGAGTAGCTGGGATTACAGGCATGGGCCACCATAACTGGCTAATTTTTTTTTTTTTTTTTTGTATTTTTGGTAGATACAGGGTTTCACCATGTTGGCCAGGCTAATCTCAGGTGATCTGCCCACCTCAAGTGTTGGGATTACAAGCGTGAGCCATGGTACCCAGTTAATAGAGAACTCTTAAAGGTTAAAAACCTTCAAAGGTCAAGGAATGACTTTCAGACATTGGAACAGGCACTAGGACAGAGCTCTGGCTGCAGTGAACTGCCCAGATGGTATCTTCTCAATCTACTCCTTGCAGAGGCCACCCTGCAGGACTTGGTACAGACAGAGTCCCTTCTCACTCAGTAAAGACAGTGTCTCCCTGTACACTAAGCTATAGATCTCTCACATGGCAGTGAGAAAGACCTGCGTTATATCTGGAGCGTGTCCTGACTAGGAAAAAAATGCATCCTAGCGCCAGCAAGGGTTTCTTCCTCAGATTCTCTGCAAGAATCTGCAGGCCCATCTAGATGAGGAGAGGGCAGAGGAGGGGCCTGGTCTTGGGGTTAACCTCTTGGGGGATATTAATTTGCAAAAATACAAGCAGAAGTTAATAGGGCAATTTGCTTCAACAAATGATAATTGACACCCAACTGTTTAAGAGACATTATGTGGAAAGTCAGGTGGGAAGCAAGGGGTGGAGAGGATAGTTTTCAAAAGCAAAAAGCTCAAAGCCTAGTGGCTAAGATCACCACATGCACAGCATACCGTAATACCACATGTTAAAAATTATATGAAGTGCTATGGGAGGGCAGAAAGGAGAGCAATTAATCTACCAAAATGTCCAGAGAAGCCCACAAAGAGGTATCTGAACTGCAGACTGAAGAATGAAGGAGAGGAAGGGAATGAGCAGAGTCAGCAGAGCAAGAGAGAGAGCTGCAAGCACAAAACACATAGAGGCATAAAGAGAATGGCACATTGGGGGACCACCAAAAACTAATTTGCCTAACTAGAGTGATTTCCCATAAGGGCGCCCTCTTCCAAGTTCTCTCCTTCTCCAGGCAGATACCTGTGCCGGCGCCGTTGCCGTTGCCATTCACCCCATTGGTCTTGTGTAAGAGGCTTTCCAGTAAGAAGCCAGACTTCAATCATTGGCTAGGGATGAATGCAGAAGGCCTTATATGCTGTGCTGAGGGTTTGAGCTTCATTTCAAGCCACTGCCATCCTACAGTTAAGGGCAGCTTCTCTCCAACTTCTCCCCAGACATACCACAAACAGCAGAAAGAAATGAATGAAACTATACTGTTAGCAGTCTTAGGAAGTCCCTACTACAAGAGAATGTCCTGGAAGTCTTGGTTGGATCTTTAAAATTATTGCCAATTTTGATTTTATACTAGAATTTATCCATGTTTCTCTCATAAAAGTAACATTTGCAGTCACTTTCTACTGAGTAGCAGGAGGACTTGCTGTGATCACCTTGTGGTTTCTCCTACGCCCAGCACACTGGCAGGTCCCTCCTGGGGTACTGCTGCTGCATGTTGAGAGACAAGACATGAGGGCCAAGGGGAGCCATGCTCACTAGAAAGGAGGCAGTGGCAAGAATGGGCTGGAGGGGGATAAAGCTGAAGGCAGGAAGACCAGGCAGAAGGTGACGCTGGCTAAGGAGGACAACAGTAATAGGAAGAGAATGGATACGAGGGAGGTTGCAATATAGAGTTGACTGAACTTGCTCAGTGTTGGTCATTCAGTGGGAGAAGTAACAGTCCCAGAGACGTTTTCTCCCATAGTGCTTACTGTAGTCACTGTTGCTGTGTAATAAGTGATCTCTAAACTTGGTCATTTCAAACAACTATTTTATCAAACTCACAGATTCTGCGAGTTAGGAATCTAGAAGGGCACAGCAGGGATGGCTTGTCTCTGCTCCTTGATGTCTGAGCTTCAGCTGGGAAGGCTCAAAGACTGGAGTGACTCCACAGCTGGGGCAGGACCACCTGAAGGCTCCTTCACTCCTAGGTCTGGTGGCTGGTGCTTCCTGTCAACCCAGACCTCAGCTGAGCTGTGGACTGGAGCCACGTGGCCTGGGGTGGTTTGGGCTTTGTCCCAGCACAGTGGTTAGGCTACAAGAGCTAGCGTCTCAGGGACCAACATGCATGGCATTTTTACATAGCTTCAGAAGGCACAGAGCATCACTTCTGCTGCGCTCTGTTGGCCAAGGCTGTCATAAAGGTCTGCTTAGGTTCAGGAGACTTCATCACTGGATGGGAGGCGTGCTAAGGTCACATTCTAAGGACAGCATGTGGAATGAGAGGCTTTTGTATGACCATTCTTGGAGAAGACAATCTGCCACAATGCTCTACCGAGAAACTCCTTTGTCAATTTTCAGCGACAGTTTAAAAAGCCCATCTTAGCAACTGTGAACAACTAAGAAAGAGTTCTTGTTGGTTTCACCTTTGCCTTCCCCCACAACATCTAGCATCCTATCTTGTTCTCAGATGGGTTTAGTAAGAATGTGGGGGATGAATGAATAAACAAATGAGTGAGAAGCAGATTGCTGGAACGTCTCCACGGCACCCGACACACATATGTGCCTGGAGAAACCAGAGCTCGTTAAGGAAGCGACCACTTAAGGAAAGTTGATGTTATTGCTCTCACCTCCCTCCTGTATGTTCTCAGCTAATCCAGCAATCCATTATTTATGTGTAGCCTAATTAAGGTTGTGAGTGGCTTGATCCTTGTTTACTTAAGTCTATCCCAGAAGATTGCCAAGATTAAGTAAAATTACCTCCAGGCAGGCAAATCTCACAGGGGCCAGGCTAGAAGAAAATAGTACAGCACCTGAGAAGCTGCCCCAGGTCTCCTGGGAAAGCCAGTGCCTCAGAAAACTTCATCTCTCTTTCACCAACATACCCACACCTCACATGCCTGCGCCACATCTCCCCCCGCAGGGCACAAGAGAGTACACATGTGCACAGGCTTCCATGAACTCGCCAACATGCACGTGGGGCTACCGCTGTGTAAATGCATTCTTACATAAATGTTACTGCTCCTGTAGTTGTTACTGCCAATTTCAGTTCACTTAATACAGATTCAGATAATCTAGACCAAACAAAACTCAGTGAAGTCTGAAACTAACTAATCGAAAACGATTAGCTCCTCTCAGCCTCTGAATCTAGCCTTTTTTCTTGTAAAACCAAAGGCCAGTTCTTATTTTGATTCTGGCCTTGTACATTTAATGAAGAGAGAAGCAGATTGGCTTTAGCGGCAAGAATAGGTTAATATTTTTGAATGATTAGTAGCAAATTAGAAAACCTTTCAAAGGGCCGTTTATATATATATTTTTACCTCTACCCCTGAATCTGTTCTTTGTAATAATAATTAACCCATCAGTATCCAGCTTGTATTCAGAGTTAATAGGACTCCTCATTCATGGGAAAATGTTTGTGTTTGCTCAAGCTCATAGCCAAGAGACTACATGGTAGCTCAGAAACCTAGAAAAAGATGAGTATTTTTGGCTGCCACTCATTCTCCTGCTGGTACAAAAGAAATGCCATTGGCAATTGTTTGTCTAGCATTGAGGCCTGGAGGAGAGTGAAGGAGATAGAATCCACATGAAGAGGGAGTAAATGTGTGGAAAAAAACAAGCTTTCTCAATGTTGAGGAAGTGTAGACACATTTGAAATGCATTCATTTATTTGTTGATTTAACACCACTTATTGGCACTACCGCTACACCAGGAACAGTACTGTCTTTTTCTTCTGGTTACTCACAGTTTGGCAGGTGACATAAATAAACGGAAGAGTTGATTACTGAATGACAATGCTACAGTGAAGTTAGGGACAATGGAGCTATGAGGGTGCATAGCCAGTTTCAGGGTCTGAGGCAGGCTTCTGGAGGTTGGTGAGGGCTAAGCTCTGAGCAAGTTGATTGTGGGGTTAGGGCAGTGGGAAGAGTGGGAAGAAACCAGGATAGAGGGTGTGTCAGGGGATGGCAGCAGTACATGACATCCTGGAGAAGTAACTGTAAACAAATGCATAAAAATAGCAATAGTAGAAGTGGTAGTAATGACACTACTATCATATACATCTAGCATAGTATTAAGAGCTTTCTTCCTTCTACCTAATTTGTTGAGGAAAGAAAGGAAAAGAAAAAGAGCTTTGTGTGGATTATTGCACTTAATCCTAAAAACAAATCTAAATTATCTTTATTACATACAAAATGTAACTCAGTCACATTGAGATTAAGGAATTTTCTCTTCTTTTTTTTTTTTTTTTTTTTTTAAGATGGAGTTTTGCTCTTGCTGCCCAGGCTGGAGTGCAATGGCACGATCTCAGCTCATCAGAACCTCTGCCTCCCAGATTCAAGTGATTCTCCTGCCTCAGCCTCCCAAGTAGCTGGGACTACAGGCATGCGCCACCACGCCTGGCTAATTTTTTGTATTTTTAGTAGAGATGGGGTTTCTCCATGTTGGTCTGGCTGGTCTCGAACTCCTGACCTCAGGTGATCTGCCTGCCTCAACCTCCAAAAGCGCTGGGATTACAGGCATTACCCACCATGCCTGGTCTGAGATCAAAGAATTTTCCTAAAGTCACAGGCAATGAACTTCAAATTTAAACCCAAAAAGAGAATTGGGCTCCAGTCTTCATATTCTTAGTGTCTATGCTCTCCTCCCAGCCCCACTAAGGCAACTTTTGTACTTTAAACTGTAAGCAATTATAGGTAGTGAAGAATTTTAAGTGAAAAAACAATATAGAGTTGTCTTTTAAAGGCCAGTCTGGCTGCAGAGTGGTAACGGTGAAGGCAAGGTAACCGATTAGGAGGGTTTTGAGTTCAAAGTGAGAGAATCTAAGTGCCTGAGCTGGGGGTGGAGATGAGAAGGAAGGGTCTAATTTGAGAAATGTTTGAGCTAGAATCTTGAAGAGGATCTATGACTGTTTGAAAGGGAGGGGCGGATGAGAAGGAATCTAGATGACGCCCAGACATATGGACAGAATGGCTAGAAACGCCATCAACCACCTGAAACACACTGGAGACAAGGTAGACCTGTGGATCAGAAGGTGAAGGGAGACATGGAGAGAAAGGTATCCCCTTGACTCTGGGCTTGCTGATGCCAAAGTACTGTGGGACATCCACAGATGAGTAGAAACCTGGTGGGTGAATCAGCAGTTGAACTAACAGGTCAGAGCTGAATATATTACTCACATGAAGTTGGTGGCTAAATCCAAGAAAGAAATCTCTGTGCTGTTTTCCATAGAGGTTGTTCTAATTTACATTCCCATCAACAGTGTACAGCGTTCCCTTTGCACTGCATCTGCACCTGTTCTTTTCTGACATTTTAATAACAGCCATTCTGACTGGGGTAAGGTGTTATATCTCATTGTGGGTTCAACTTACATTTCCCTGAAGATTAGTAAGATTGAGCATTTTTCACATGTTCATTGGCCATTTGTGTATCTTCATTTGAAAAATAAGTCATTTGCTCACTTTTTAAAAATTTATACTTTTAAGTTCTGGGATACATGTGCATAACACGCAGGTTTGTTACATAGGCATACACATTACATGGTGCTTGGCTGCACCCATCAACTCGTCATCTACGTTAGGTATTTCTCGCAATGCTATCCCTCCCCCACCCCCCCATCCCCGGACAGGCCACGGGGTGTGTTATTCCCCACCCAGTGTCCAAGTGTTCTCATTGTTAGACACCCACTTATGAGTGTGAACATGCGGGGTTTGGTTTTATTTTACCGGGTTACTTTGCTGAGAATTATGGTT
>CAUYLG010061226.1:0-112932 GCA_963573385.1 Cacajao melanocephalus
TGTAAATCTGTTTTAGTTCTTTGTAGATTCTGGATATTAGCCCTTTGTCAGATGGGTAGACTGCAAAAATTTTTTCCCATTCTGTTGGTTGTCAATTCACTTTAATGACTGTTTCTTTTGCTGTGCAGAAGCTGTGGAATTTGATTAGGTCCCATTTGTCTTATCTCCACTTTTAAATGTTATGTTGACCAGGGTTCTTGCCTCTACATTATCTCTTATTGGTGGTTCTCAATTGTGGCTATAATTAGGCTCACCAGTGAAGTTTTACAAAAATACAGATGTCAGGGTTCTACCTAGAGATTCTGATTCGGAACTGGACATTTATTTATACAAATACTTTCTCGACGTATGTCTGGACAAGTAACCAGGAATCAAAAGCTCTGCCATACTCTCAGTTTCTTCAGGCAATCTCAGCCACGCTTGGTTCCTCCAGCGCCAGTAGACATCCAAGTTCACATTTACAGCCTTGATTTTAATCCAGGGTATGCATCCTGCATTCTATACTCATATACATAGAGTCTCTACTTGGATGCTCAAAGTCTGTTCACACTTTGCATGACATCTCACCTCCGTCTAACCTCCTTTTCCTATAGTCTCAGCATCCACACATGGCACTATAATCTACCCAGTAAGTTAACAACTTACACTTGAATATTATTCACAAGTAATATGATTTGTATGTAAAAACAACCTCAAAGGAAATTTGTAAAAGGAAAACATGTACCTATAATCCCACCTCTTATATGCTTTTTCACATTGCCATACTTTTTTAAATTGAGGATTAGAGAGTTTCTATACTCTTTTTCCTAAAATAAGCCAACTCATTGCTTTTGAAAATGCCAGATTGCTAGACCAAGTATACATAAAAATTTATATATGATAAATGAGACACTAAAATTAATTTGAAAGTGATGGATTATTCAATAACTGATGTTAGGGTAAATGGTTAAGAAGTTGGCAAAAGTTTATAATCATACTCCTCTATCAAATCTATACTGGAATATATCTCAGATGAATTAAATACATAAAATTTATGAAAACTCTAAAACTTAAATGTAGTTGTCCTGGGATAGGAAATTTTTTAAAGAATGATACTATATCCAGGAGGCTTAAGGTAAAGAACCGATAGACTTGACCACATAAAAATTAAAACAAAAAGCTTCTGTTTGACAAAAATTACTGTATCCAACAATAAGATGACAATGAACTGATAAATAATCTTAACACAAATGACCACCTCCTTTAAGGTTTTTTTTTTTTAAAAAAAAACCTATATACGAAAAACATGTATATCATAATAGAAAAATATGAAGGCTCAAATAGGCAGACATATAAAATTAATCAGATAGATACAACACTAATAAACAAGAGTTTTTTTTTTTTTTTTACTAATAAAACTGGGAAAGGTGGAAAAAACTATAGCAATAGACTGTGTATGAGCAAATATCCATGGTAGTAGTAATCTTTTGGTGAATATTCAAATGGGTACAACCTCTCTTGAGGGCAATTTGGCATAAAGCATCAAAATTTAAAACACATACAATTTTATTTCTAGGAATTCACCTAAGATCACTGGTCAGGTGAACCAAAGCAGATGCACAAAATGTTCATCAAAGTTCAGCTTTTAATATTTAAAAAAACTCTCTCTCTCTCTTTTTCTCTCTCTCTCTATATATATGAATAAGTATATCTCAGTAGAGAATTAGAAAAATACATTTAAATTAGATAATATATAGTAGTAATATTATATAGTTATATATAATAAGCAGTAATAATATAATTTTATATGCATGGAATATATAATAATAAGGAGAAAATCGTGGTGATTTGTTTTCTGTTTAGAAAATGAAAACTGTGATATACTCTGTAATGTTTCCAGGACTCTTCTTGGCGCGGTGGTCTTAGTGAAAGTTTTATTGCACTCTGTTGTTTGTCTAGATTTTCTTCGTTTAGTCAAATGAACATGTATAATTTTATTACTAGAAAATAAATATATTTACCAGATAAAAGAAAATAAAGTAGAGGGTTGCTTGGTTTTGAGATCTATTATAATGTTGGTATTGATAGCTAAAAGTTTGGAATATTACTCTATCAGACTGCCTTAAAGGGGAGAACATTTGGAGTTAAATTTCAAAGATCAATTTAGTTATGCTCACTTTTAGAAAAAGATAAAGCAAAGTAGACAGAAAATGAACTGATATATATTGATTGTCTAGTATGCGATAGATATTGTGTTAGGTGTTTGATATACTTAAATAGCCATTTAGCATTTAGGTTATGGTCACAGTTAGGAAATGGGCATTATATGCCACCCAAGCAGGAGGAATTAACTCTTTGAGCATATTCTCCAGAAATACAGAAATGATTTTTGGTAACTACCAACTGGAGTAAAAATAGAATCTGCAATAGATTGTTTTAAGAGGCTCATTATTATACCTTTCTAAAAGTGGCATTTGTTTTAATTGGCAATTAAGGAATACCTAATACACTATGGGGCCTGAGGATGACATCTGGGAAAAAGGGCAGGTGGAATGCTTGAGATAACCACTTGTTCTTTTAATCTGGACCCCAGGAATTACACGAGGTATGTGTCAATTACTTTAGGAGAACCTGAGTCCTTTAGTAGTGTTTTAATCTAACCTATTCACTTGACACGTTTGTTTTAATTGGTATTACTTTGTAAATTGCTAAAAATATGGAAATACTAGTGATTGCCTCATTAATATTCAGGGACCTCCTGTGAGGGAAGTAAAACTCAACAGCTGGCTTCTTCCCACCTGGGATCACAGGATAATTACCTAAGTTTGCCTAACAAGTTATTGGTAGTCGTGTAGAAGACCCAAATATAAAATCTAGAATAACACTTTTTTTTTTTTTAATTCAAGTGTATTGCCCACAGCAGACTGTACGGTTAGGTGAAAAGCTGACAAAAAATATTTCTCGATTGAAATATGCCTCTTCCTCTGACCTACCCCATCAATTGGACATTGGCTACCTTAGCCTTTAAACACTAACAGCCACCAAACCATGACACTTTGGCCTGAACCAAAGCAAACACTTCTCGGAATCTCGTCTCCAAATCTGTAAATTGGGATGATGATAATAGACACCTTACATAGTTATAGTGAAGATTAGATAAGAAAAGATGATCAGGGGAATGTTAAATTTTAATTTCATTTTTCTGCCATAATACTGGCAAAAATTTAAAAGACTAAGACAAGGCTCTCGAGACTATGGAAACAGGCACTCCCAAACACCATTGCTGGGACTATGAATTGGTACAAAATTTTCAAAAGCATTTTGGCAGTGTTTTTCCAATCTGCACCTCTTTCAATCCAACATTTCATTTCTTGGAATCTATACTACAGAAATCCTCACGTGATTAGGTAAGGACAGGTGTACTGCAGGTTTATTCATTTTTTTTAAGTAAAAAAAATTGAGAACATTGAAACATTCATCACTAAAGGATACTTAAATATGTTAGAGTAAAATCAAGGTATTACATTCCATACAGCCTCAAAAATACACACATACACACACACACACATGCACGCACACATATATATGTATACGTACAGATGTACTGACTTGGAAGATTGTTCAGGATGTATCATTGAAAGAAAAAGGCTAGTTACAAAATAACACATAGAGGATGATACCATTTCTGAAGCTAGGGGGAAGAGAGAGAGAGGGAGAGAGAAAGGGAGAAAACTAGAAAGAGAGGAAGGATCCTGTACATGTAATTTGAAAAACATGCCATAATATTATCAAACATTAAACATGTGGGGTGCTGTTGGAAGATAGGTGTTAACATTTATGATATATAATTCTGTAAAGTTTTTTTTAATGAATGCATACTACGCTGGTAATAAAGGCAGAAAAAAAGAGCAGGAAAGGAAGAAAAAGAGAAATGGGAAAATGCACCGGTCACTCAATGTCATTTCTAGTTTACTTTTTCTCTCCTATCAATGCTTTTATTTTGCTTTCTCCTTTTCTCTCTACTTCCCCCTCTCTCTTTCTTTCCCACAGTTTATTTTGCTGTTTGTCAGCAGTAATTCAGAGCCAGATTATATTTTGACCCTCTTTAAATTTGACCCTCTTTAAATCCTTTCAAGTCCCTCTTGCCTACTGAGAAAGACCAAGGTCCTTAGCAAGGCATTCAAGGCCACCCATACTCCAGATGACATGAGCAAGTTATACATGATAAGCATAAGAAAGATTTTAGAGAAGTAATGCATGAATAAAGAAGAATTACACACTTTTTCAGGTAGCCATTCTGTTAACTACACTATGTTATTCATTGCCATCCAACATTTTTTTCTCTTCCTTTGGCAATCATATCCTGACATTCCTTTGGGAAATAAACCTACTCTTATATCACATGTTAGGATAAATCTTTCATACCTTCGTTTAGAAGAACAAGAGGCACTGAAGTAGTCTTGGCCAATTGAGGCATCACATTCCCCATGCCATTGTGATAAAGATGGTCATGGGATCCAAACCAAGAAAATCAGCACTAAACCAAAGACTTCTAAAGGAGAAATGGGAAGACTCTTTTTGCTTTTCCATTAAATTTGAATTCTAGGGTAGTTAAATCAGGAGCTGCCAGTGAGATCTTTGGAAATTCAAGGGAAATGCCAACATGAAGGAGAATACAGTGGTGAGACGGAGAGAGCCTGCACCTTGGTAACTATGTGAGCTTCTGGATCAACTCATGCCTGAAGCCAATAATGTCTCAGGGGTTTTCAACAAGTGATCCAATAAATTTCTTTATTTGCGTATGCAGGTTGGAGATTTCTGTGACCATGTGATTTGGATCCCGAAGATTTTCATATAATACATTATGCTGTTAAAAACAGTATATTGTGTCATTATGTCAAGCATCTGGCAAGGGATTAAAATTACCAGCAATTTTTTTCAAATGCCTCTATTCATAGAAACCTTAGAAATGTCACAAATAATTAAGAAAACATTGAAAAAATTTTAACTCTTAATTGAAAAGCATTTTAAAAATAAATGTAAATGTTTATTGTTTCCTGCATGCTAAAAATGTGTCAGATATCTTCCAACAGAGACAGGCTCAGAGGTCCAAAGAAACACCTATCGGTCCTTACTGTGATCATAACCTTTAGTTAAAAACTGGTAAGCACTGTACATCACCCTCGTATCTTTATTCTAATGTCGTTAATAAGGTGGCTCCACAAACAGGACTAATAAGGGCGGTGATCAGGTTGCAGAGTTGAGAGTGTTGTTTTCTTCTGACCACAGTCAGAATTCATCACTCACTCATCTGGAATGTTTGTTTCTATTTTGCACATGTTCAGTACCTTCATCAAAGTAATCGCCCTCATTATAATCAATATGAGATCATATTCATTCAAGGTATTGCATATTATCACTGCTATTTTAGAAGTTATGCCTTGTACTTTAAAAATGATAATATACATATATCTTCAGGATAATATCAGTAAGCTGCACAAATGTAGATGACCTAAATGCCTGCACAAGAATATAGTCAAAAGGTAAATCGTACCAATAAGGAAATATTTAACTGCTCAATATTTTGTAATCATGACTTATGAGGTGATTTGCAGAATTTAAGAGAGCAGACAATTCAATTTAGGAGGAAGAACAATGGTAATATCACTGTCCTCTAAAGAGAGATGACGTAGAAAGGTATTTTAAGAAGGGAATGGAAATTAAAAAGAACATAATCTCAATAATCTAGGCAGGCATTAAATGCCTGTAGTCAAATCCAATGTGCTCTCCTTTTAATTGTACCTAAAGCCACTCCTTTTAAAAAAATGATTTGACAAAATTGAAAAACTTCATGCAAATTATGTGCTCATTTAGGAGTCTACAGTGAGTAGTTCAATGCCATGGCAGTACCTGATATTTCATAAAATCTTGCTGCTTTGGTAACCTTTTTTTATTTGTCAAATTCCATAATTGTAAGAACTAAACTAGCAACATTATATTAACATATTTATACCATGTAATATGGAGATATATAATTTTATAGATTATAGAATTGGAGAATATTGATTAGACAGGAGGAAGGCCTGATATTCAAAACTTGAGTATCATAAAGTTAGTTTGAAATAGACTTTCCTGATTATTCTTTATTAAAAGAGCTGAAGTTCCATTATGATAAGTACCTTATATATTTTTATAGAGAGTATATGTATGTAGATTTTTAAAAATAAATCTAAAAAGGGAAGTGAGGTCATAGACAATTTAGAATATAAGCAGCAAATGTTTATGTATATATTTTATTTTTCAGACACTTTAGTAGCCATTTTGCTGTTTAGTTTTCACAATGAGGTAGATATTAATATTCCTATTTTACAGATGAGAAACTGAGGCTGAAGAAGATTTACTTGCCAAAGATGCATAGATAGTAATAGATGACAGAACCAGGAACAAACACAAGTCTGTCTGAGGCAAAGCTCACTTTCTAATCTTCTTTCTAATCTTTCTAATCTGATCTCTCTGCTTTCCAGTCTTCTGCCGTATTATACTGTGCACTTCCAGATTTCTGTTTCCAATATTATCCATTTCCTGTACCACTAGCTCCTCCACCTTCTTAATTCTAATTCATATTCTTCAAAGAACTCTTGAAAGAGTTGGGCCCTATTTTTTCATATGTAAACCCCATTGCTTTACACAGAGTCCTGAATGTTAATGTGTGATAGTAAAGTACAAAGGAAACCAGTGTCAGGGTGACCTGTGGAATTTCTACCATCGATGATGCCAGATGAAAGAACATGTGAGGAAACAGTTTACCTGGGAAATGTAAGTTCTTTGGAGAAATCTGGAATCCCTTGAAACACTGCCAATTGCAAATGCCTTATCTTGCCTCTTGACACTTGTGATACAGAAAGTACAAATATTTCAGAAATAATGCACAATAACAATACCTAACTAACCTAGCTAAATCTTACTGTGTCAGTCATTAGACTAAGTGCTTTACCTGTGTTATCTCATTTAATCCTCATAAGAATCATACATATTAGTGCTATTTTAATCCACTTTTAAAGATGAAGAAGCTGACCTGAGGGAGATTAACTTTCTCAGGCTGACCCAGTAAGTGGTAAAGCAACAAATATCATCCCATATAAAGTAGGTATACAAAGGCAAGAATTGTTCCTCTATTTTGTCTCATTGTAGGGCCCACCATTTTGTATTAATAGTTACCATTGTGATAAGGACCATTAGGAGGACTTAGGAGTTCCGTTTATTTACCGACTCAAACAAAACTTACCCCAAATATTCTGCAACTGCTTAGTTCTTAATTTTCAGTGTCTGAAAAACATGACTAAAATAATTTTATCTTCAGTTTCTGAAAATACTGTGTATTTGAAAGATGCTGAGTTCTTGAAAGTTAGTTTCCATTTATCATTGTAAAATAATTGTGTCACTCTAGAAATTATTTCTAAAAGATAGGTATTAAGATGATGTCTCAGTTTGATTTGTGAAAGATTGGCATTTTAAAATGAAATAGACATTTTTAAAGATGACTTGATTTTAAAATGCCTCATTGAAAAAGGAAAACATTTGAACTAGAAAGGGAAATTTGGCACGTATGAGTTGTTAGCTGGTAAAAATAGGTGTCTAATTCTGGAAGAATCCATTATTAAGTGCTTCATAGCGAGAAGATGGAAATATGACATCCCATCACCCTTTGTGTCTGATGTTTGGTAGTTGCTCATAATGCTAGTTTTGATGTAGAAAGTTAGTATTCAACAATAAGCAACATAAGTTACTTTTTTCTTCTTTTTTTTCCTCTCAGGATTTAATTCTGCAAATTGCCATTCACACACACACACACACACACACACACACAATAGAGAGACTGAAAGAAATGCAATTCACGTGTGCAGGTCTAGATGGACCTTTCTGTCTGAAACAACTCAACTGAGGGCAATGCAGCTGAAGCAAATGGTCTTGCATTCATATGTATTCTTTTTAAGATAAAGGCAATTAAAAGTTTTAGAACTTTACATATGCTATGTAAAAATTTTAAACCCCCTCCTTGCAAAGGAGAACACTGGAAGAGTCCCAAGATTTTCTTTCAAGAAACATCATATTAATATTCTCGCGTATTTGAGATTTAACATTTCATATTCTTTCGTCTGTACCTTTTATTGTTCCTATTTACAGTGCACCTGAAACACATTGTATAATTGGCAGAGAGCCCAGATTTTCCATTTAGGAACAGTTTGATGATTTCACTTTTTCTTCTTCCTTTTTTTTTTTTTCAAACAGCAGGTGCTCTACATTGTAAACAATACCAGCCACCATAATATTATTAGCTTTTGAATTTTTATTACATTCTTGCCTTTCTACATATTTTAAACTTCAGTGCAAGGAGTTTTTGGCATCAGCTCAGCAAGCTTCTTAGTTCATAAGGAAGACAGATTCCAGTGAATAGAGCGCTTCATTGTCATTTATAATTAGAAAGTGTAAGATTTACCTAATCATAAAATCACCCAATATTTTCAGGTTTGTTTCTAATTTTCTAAGCAATACATTCACATCTGTCCCATGCAGAATGCTAATTCCCTTTTGGTTGCATTAGTTTCACAAGTGTTTAACCCTTCCCAAGCCCATTATCTAAATATAACTTTCTTTTAGCTTTTCTTTACTGTGAAGGCTATAGTAAGGCAAATTTTTTGTTTCTTTAACACTTCTAAAACGGGCAAAGCTCATCATAATCGATGTATTCAATTGAGTTGTTTTAGCAATCAGTGTGTATCACTGCATGATTGATTGGGCTTCAGCAATCAGCATGGAATAAGGAGATGGCTAAGGTGATACAATCGGCCATGCTTGTTGCCAAATGTTAATGTAGCACATTCCTAGCAATGGTGACCAAACACCCAGCAGGAAAAACGTATTTTGTACTTAGCAAGCACTCAATAGATATTTGCTGAAAAAATAAATGAGTAGAAAATAATTTCTGTTGTCCTCAGAAGTTAAAATTGTGTTCTCTCTAATACATACATTTATGCAAATTTTGTTTAAGAAGTGAATTCAAAATCAGCTTAAAGTACTGGTGGAAATACTGATTTAAGCAGTTGAAAATGAATAATCCAGTTAGTTGATACATTGTAAGAACTGCTCTGTGTAGACTGATTAAAAAAAAAAAGTATTTACATTCCCAAATCTGTATATTCATGTTATTTTTTAAGATTAATTTTAAGATCACACTTAAGATAAATAATATTTAGTATTTTTCTTCACAGGTTGTGAGGAATTTTCCATTAGCTAACCAAAATGGGGGATGGGGGGAATCAACGTATTTTATTTCTACAGCTATGATCTTTCCCACTAAACTGCATTTAGAGCTACATTTTTTCCAGATCACTTCAATAAGTGAAAGCCCAACAGAGAACAGATGCAATATAAGAGCAATAAAGGAAGAAAAAAATTAAAAATCCTTTGTTCTCCCTGCAGTACATCCGTAAATCTATTAGCATTATTTTCCTTTCTTCTCTCTCTTTCTCCTTTTTTTTCCTTGTTTTTGCATCCCAAGCCAGATCTCAAGTTCTCTGAAGCAACCCTTAATCAAGCTCCCCAAAGGCCTACGACTGCATGCAGCAATTTCTCCCCTGCTCTCAGCACAGATGTTTCGAGCACATTCCATTACACCTACATGCCATTACAGCTAATGGCTTATTCTGATGAAGAAAGCTGCTTTCTGCTCAGTGCAGCAAAGGGGAAAATTTCCTCCTGTACAGTTCGATCCCTGCAACAATGAAATGTGGGGGCAGGTGGTACAACAGAACTCTCTAATGTTAATTACATACTGTATTACCCCCAAATTTGGCTGGTCATTAATTATGCTAATTTACCTTCCTGAAAATTAGCACCATCAATGTGAACATTTGAGCAGATTATAGCAAAATATAGTCTATCATGGTTGCTTGTAAACCTGAACCTTTTGAGCCATCCAAAGAAAAGATGACTGTTACAGGTTGTATAAAACTTAAGAAGAAATGGTTTATGGCTATACTTAGTCCTCGTAATGGTAAATGTCGTGATTTTTCAGGAAGGTAATATAAAAAGGAAGCAACTTTATCAAATCCTGACTAAAACTGTGTTTTATTGATTTTAAAAAAATTTTAAAGTTGCTAAAGGTATGGATAAACACAAAATTTAAAACATCAAGGAAAATAAGGCTGGTGTTCTGTGAATTGAATAAAAATACTAGGTATTGTTTTGAAGCAAAAGGAGTAGAGGAAAAGTGGAAAATAAAACTTTACTGGCAGTGAATAGAGTTTTAATGCAATGGAGTATAGTGATTTTCATCTATGCATTTTTCATACTGCCTTGATAAAGAGAGATGCACATTGTCTTCAACAGCTCCTTCAGTTATAGATTGTATTTTTTTATTTATTGCTCTATAAAAAATTAACATGTTTCCCCTTCCAACTAAAAGTCAGATTTTACCATATTGATTATAGGCTTAATAAAGTGTGTGAATCACGTTAGGCTTGTTTTTCATATAAATTAAATAAGTACAATTTCATTTTGGCCTGTTGAAATTGATTGGATTTCAGAAGTAAATAGAATATTTTCTCTATGGAGTGAACAGTCTCTGTTTCCTCTTCAAGGCTGCTGTTTCCTTCTATCCATCTCCAAGAAGCCATCATCATATTAACATAGATGACAATCTGGCAAGGAGGTGCTGATCAAAGATAAATTTCACACTCGCACTTCGCATTTTCTAATTACACCATCTGTGTCAGACTCTTTCGTGGCAGTTCTGCCCAATCTGTCAAATGCTGCGTGCCTATGGGAATGCAGAGGAGCTGAGAAGATCGCCTTGTCTCCCCCCACCCTCCCAGCCAATTCATCACCCCCAATCGGAGCTGGGCAGAGATATTAGTCTAATTGGGGACTGGGATGAAGGTTCCAGGTTGCATGGGAGATGAGGTGTTTGTGGGATGCAAGACATGAGATTGCAATTTGAGTCATATTACAAGGCCTACCCTAGCTTGTCTCCGAGCAGGCTGAGAACAAGCCATGCATGTGATATCAGGATGGGAGGGGTGAAGACAAGAGAACAGTTTTTAAAAGAATCATGAATGAGAAAGTGTCTTCTTTCATTTCTCTCTGTTCCTTTCAGACACATTAAGGGTAAATGATTCTGAACAGGCACTGATGGGAAGTACTCATCTTTTATTATAATATTATAAAATACAAGAAGTTAAACAGAATGACCCAACCAATAAGGCCAGATCTAATCTAATCAAGGCCAAGCAAATAAATCCAACAGTTCTACCTAAATAACACAAATTAGTTCTTGTGGAAGGTGCATGATACTCACAATTGGACACAATAGACTAAAAACAAGAGACACTGACAGCTGCTAGCTACTTTAATAAAGAATTTTCAAATAAATATTAAACTTCCAGATCCACTTCGATCTCTTCTTTTTTTAATTTAAGATGACAGAGTCCATGAAATACTAAAGAAAAATGAAATGATCACCGTTTCAAACTAGAGCCATGGCATATCTATTTCTAGTTATTGATTTCTTTCTGTCACATGTCACTGCCTTTAAGCCATGTTGCCACTGATGCCAAGGTAAGCAAATAAATGTAATAACTCATTTTTAACTCCTCAAGGGTGTACACTTGTGTGTGTTTCATAGCATGGTATTGCTATGAAACCAAGGATAATCTGTTCTTTCTCCTTTTAAGTATAAATACTTCTTATGATAATACTATTTCTATTGCCCTTGAAAAATTTGGAATCACTTTTTACCCTAGTCATTCTCAAATGAAAAGTCCATGTTGAAATGGAAACAGGAAAATAATGGGAGTTAGAAAACTTGACTCCAGACCCAGCTCTTAATTACTTTTTTGATTCTCCATTTCCTATACATTCCACTCTTCCCACTTCATACATTTGTCGCATATGCCTGTGAAAGCATGTTGAGGATTATACAAATCCCTGAAAATTAGAAGGTCATATTATTTACGCATTTGTGTATTTATATGCTGTCTCAAATTACAATGTGTTTCCAGTAGGTATTTGGTTAGTAGTTCACTGGAGAGATTTCATCCCCAGTACAGTATCCCAATGTCCACAGGCAGAAGTGGGACCTCTGAGGGATAACGTTAGGAGAAATGCCTCATGCAGATGATGTATCCTCATGTATGATGGATGCAGCAAACCACCATGGCACGTGTACCTACGTAACAAACCTGCACATTCTGCACAAGTACCCCAGAACTTAAAGTATAATTTAAAAAATCAACTCTTAAAGGAAAAGGAATATGTATCATTATTTGGCTTTCACATTATACATGATCACATTTATTATTAAACTTTATTAAACAGTATTTTTAAAGAGTACTGGTAAATTTAATATTCATTAAGGGAGAAAAATACTATTTGAGCCATTGAATAAACCCAGGCTGATCGTACTAATACAATTCCATTTGTAGGAAATGAAACCTTCTCAAGCACTTGTGTTTTTAGTATTTCCCTCCTCCTGAAAGTCAGGATTTCACAGTCAAATATTTAGTCTAAGTTTTCAGTTTTGTTTGGATTTTTTCTTTTTAAAGTAATTTTTCTTTTTAAAGTAATGGGCAAAGCAACTTTAATATGGACTATTCCAGAAGGGCTTCATTATGAGGCCATACATAGATAAAGTTTAAACCTCTGTTTTAAGAGATTATCTTCTCCAGCCATAGTAATAAATACATGAGAATGTGACATTATGGTTGTTTATAGTTTTCTGATTAAGATGCAACATCATTAGTTGCTGTTATGTATCTATCTATGTCTATCTTTCTGATTACATTTAGAAAGATAGATAGTCTATATTAAGGATATCCCTCATAATATAACTAGAGAATTCAGAGAAAATTTAGAAGGGAGAATTACAAGTGACCAAGTAAAAGCTCAGAGACAGGATCTATTAAGTATACACTAAATAAATTTATCCTTTTGATTAAAGAGTAGAAAAATGAAGAGAAAGTTTAAAACAATATTCAATTTCATAAGGAGTCATTGCCCATGTTAAAGCAAAAAGTGTGCTCCATTTTAAACCTTCTGAATGCCCTAAACTGGGCATCTTTGAGGGATCCACTTAGTTAATGCTGTCATTAAATCACTTAATTACACCACTTGCTTAATTCAATTGTGAGGAGGCACTGGATATTAGCTGAGGCAGATGAATTTGTGTTCTCAGTTATTGCCATGCAATAGAGTCCAATGTCTAAAACCTGTCTTGAGTCTTCTCATGAATTCCTAGATAACTAGAAAAAAAGTTTATAAATCCTCTGCATTTTTAGAGAGAATAAATGACTACTTCCAGTATTATTTGCAGAACTGCATTTCTGGAATATTAACATCTCTCTATTGTGGTTAAAGAATATTGGTTATAAAATAGGTAAATATATGATACCTGTTATAATGGATAATTTTCAATATTTAAAGAACTATTGTACATGATGCTTTTATTTACTAAACTTATAAGAATAATTTTCCCTTCTCATATATATACTGGCTAGATCTTTAGCAGCTCTAAAATATTTACAATATCATTTTAGATTGTGAAATACTCGTGTGTTAAAAAGATCTTTGGAGAGCTCACTGTAGTATTTCATCACAAACAGCTTCCAAACTTTCAATGATTTACATCTTTCCTAAATCCACAGGTAAAATTAAGAAAACAGTTGATAGTTTGAAGAATAAAAAGAATGCAGAAACTGGGGGAGTCAATAGCTTCTTAACCATTCAGTCACTTCCACAACTGAGTTTCTGCCCCAGCACCCACTTCCATGTCATGTTTCCATTAAGCACTAAGAACTAAAAATAAAGTAATTATGTCACAACTATGTAATCCAGTCCAAGGAATCATGCATTCTTATTTCAGTAATGCTTCTATGTATAAATATTTCAAGAATAAAGATTACTTTTGGGCTCTCTGGCTCACCAAAACTCAACAACTCAAAGTATAATATTTACAAAAAAGAAAAGTAACATTTTGGACCAGTATTCACAGAGCTGTCTTCTAGATAAGGCATTAAGGATGGGAAAACTCCAGCTTCACCTCCAGCATCCTGGAAGCTAAACGGAGAAAAGCCCTACTGCCAATTCGGTTGCGTCTTGATCCCTGTCCAATCCCACCTCAGCAAGCTATGTTTCACACCCCCATTTCCAGCATGCTTGGAGGAGCACCCAGAGATTTGGAAGTAGGCTCAAAGCTTATCTCGACTCTCCAGACATCAGCAGTGTGAAAAACGGGACTTTTTAAAATAACATTTCCTGCTCTTCCTGCTTCTGGTCAAGCCAAAAATTCCACAGAGACCGTTGTTCTCATGGAATGCTGGCACTTCCTATGCAAGGCACAGCCAGAATCTGGACGTGCAGAGGGATGTGAAGATTGAAACTGATTGAAAAGTTTCAAATTAGGAGCACAAAAAATGTTAGGGGAGCACATTTAACAGAGCTAGAGTTCTCAGGAACAGTCCATGTGTGAGCAGTTTCCCTAATGACAAAGTTGAAGTCTAGCCAGCACCTGCATGGTTCACTGTCAACATGGGTTTTACCTCTAGAATGTATAGGATATCCACAGAGATGCACAATTAGTGGCTTCTCATTCAGCCCCACCTATGAGAAAAAAAAGTTTAAAAATACTCTTTGCAATGAAAGATTTTGTTTACCATGAATAAAAACAATTAGCTGGCAAACCAAAAGAATACTCTATGTACATAAAATGAATATGCAATTTTATTTTTGAAGAGCTATTAGGAGAGGAAATAAAACAAAAACTTTTCTGTGGAGGCAGACTTTTTCAAAGAGTTTCTCGCCAGTAAGTGGATTTAAGCATATAAGCATAGTTTTAAGCACTGATAAAATACAGCAAAGGAAATGTACAGTTCATATATTAATCGTTACCTAAAGGATGCAAGTGCAGATAAAATGTTTTCTTTTTGAGAGATATTGAGCAAATTTCTCACAATCACAGATATTTCTTTGAAAATTCTATGAGTTTTTATTTTATTGTACTGTATCTATTTTATTGTTTTAAAAATCATTGGTTTATGAAAGTATTGGTTAGGAATATCATATGAAACATTTGTAAGTAGTCCTTTTTTATGAAGGTTGTTTTTGGGTTTGAGTCAGTTTACTTTTCCATCACTGGGGTGAATATGCCGCTTGAGTAAGTAACTGAAGGGTATGGTGTTTTAGCAAACCAAACTATAAGCAAATATCCTCATTGCCAAGAAGAATACAATGTGGCTCTGTCTGCCCACAGGTTCCAGAAGACTGAAGAATTCAATCTTCAAGGTATTCAACCTAAATACAAAGCACAGAATCCTAATTTTTTTTTTCAAGTTTGAAGTCTTGGATTTGGAGGAGAATAAATTTGGTGGGAAACAAGGACAATACTTGGGGAAAGAATTTCAAATCTTTAATTCACATTGAATGTGTGTACTTAGTATCAATATGTCCTTTACACAGATAATAAAGCTTTTAAATTAAAACAAAATGCAGTGGGAGCATTTTAATTAAGCTTTTCTCTGATTACTCTCTGTAAATACTTATTACAGGTCTCCTATAAACAAGTGTCTATATTTTTAAAGTTTTTTTATAACTAGTGATTTTTTTTTTCCCAGAATGTTCAAAGTCTAGAACATCCAAACTGGACCCTATTCATGCCCACATGGGAGTTGCACATGAATATGTAGAGAGGAGACCACAGAACCTAGCAGCTGAGGTTCACCTTTCCGGGATGAGTCCACAACCAGCATGTCCAAAACTAAGCAAGCAGGACACAGTGTTACATAGAAGACATATGTATCACATTCAGGAATCAGACCCACGGATGAGTCCTCTAAGGATCTAGAGTTCAAGCAGCCAATTTTGAATTGTGTCTTCACCACTTACTTGTAGTGTGAAGCAATAAGAAGGAGAGTAAAAGGTTTGGTTTCAGATTAAGTCACCCTGGGTGTGTCCATGCATGTCCCTCTTACTATCAGTGTAACCTCAGGTAAGTTACATAGCCTCTCTCTGAGTTTCAGTTTCCCATTAACAAAGTGAATACAGTAATATTTATCTCACTTTAATAAATAGGTTTAAATGAAACTTGAAGTCAGAGATATGCACACATATACACACCCAAAGTGCACATTTATGTGTGTGTGTATATATATATATATATATATGAAAGCATATATACTAATTAATACCTACGCATGCTAAGTGATCAATGAGTGCTGGTTTAGACCTTGTTTTTTCTCTTTATGTTGGAATATGAGCCAGAGTATCCTACTAGGACCAAAATTAAAGTGAAAGAGAAAGGGTCATGCCTTTTGTGGATTTCTCACTAAAGAGTCTTCATAGTAGATGTGAAATTGTATTCACTATGACTCAGAGCTGTGGGAAAAGTAATCTTCTCACTTTTAAGCCTGCCTCTTCCTGTTCTTAGACCCTTATTCTTGTTAATTGTGGTGGAGATGGGTGAAGAGCAGGAATGTTTGATGTTGTTAGATGTGAGATGATGACAAAGTAAGCAGTTAAAATCACACCCACTTCTGGTATATTTTTAGTCAAATTAAATTTTTTTCTCCATTAAAATTGCTTTTCTCTCAAACTGTCTTCCCTTCCCCATTTCCAGAATGGCATCTGGTTAGGATCAGAGCTCTTGTAGCAACTGGGTGTCTTATCCCACCCCTGCCCTTTTTATCACTGTGGGTATCTGCCCTTTCCCAAAGCACCCTGAATGCCCCGACTCAATAGTGGAAACACCACAAACAATGTGATTCATATAAATTGAGTAAAACTTCAGTTTACTGCTATATATTTCTGTTTTAGCATTTATGTTATGATATTCACTAGTGCTTACAGACAAACCTAGGAGAACAGGTGGGTATCGCTACATACAAGAATAACACAACCATTGATGTCAGAGTATTTGAAGAGTTTATCCTTTAAAGGGATATTAGAGAGCATTCTTCCCATTTCCCCCCAACTTCTCTGTAATGAGACAGATGTATCCTCTCCTGAGAAATACCGAGAGCTATGAACTTTCTCAGAAAACTGCTGTTATGGGCAGTAGGTTTGAAAATATGCAACATGGACCAAGGTAGAAGACTTCTTTTCTTAGATGACTTCTCTAGCCTGGCATCAATTGTAAGCCCTCGAATTGTCCAGAGGTGTGAGAAGGGTCAGGTGTGACTGGCATCTCCAAGCACCCCTTTCTTAAACCTGCCAAGTAAACCAGGATCTAACCAATCAGGAGAACCACAAAGCTGTCTGCTACCTAGGCAGAGAGTCACATGCCATCTGGCCCAGAATTCAATATCCAGGATTCTTTGCTTCAACCCATTTTCTTTAAGACAACCTGAAACACCCCCGTATAAACAGGAAGCTGAGGGGCCAGGCCAGTTATGTTCATGACAACCATGCAAGACTTTTGTTGCTTTTCTGGACATATCCATTTCTTTCCTGTTACCATGTAAACCAGAAAATTCGCATCCATCGCTCACATCTTAGACTCTGCTTTTGGTTACGCTTGCTTTAAATTTTTGGCTTCATTTGTAAACTTTAGTTAAAATTCACCTCTTTTGCTTCAGGCAAAAGTACCTTGGCCAGGATAGTCTGGCCAGGATAGTCTTTGGCCAGGCCCTTCGTCTCAACTCCTGGCTCTTTCTGCTGTCTGGTAGCCCAGAGAAGGTTCCAAGTAAAGGAATTCAGGCAACAAATGGTATCAATAAAGTTCTGATCTTTTCTGAAATATATGTAGTATAGGAGAACCAGTAATATTCTCCTAAACCTGATGATATTTAGCTATTGCACATTGTGTTTGTTTCACTGTTCTAAACTATATTTAAGTTGATGTCTTCTGGGAGCAATTGGTATGATTAGGCATGAAAAGCAAAGTTGGATTAAAACAAAGGCCAAAGGGGGAAAAAAAGAGATAGATCGCACAAGTTCCACAGGTGCTCAGGAGGAGAGAAAGAGCAAGAAAGTGAACTTTTATCTTCTTGTAAGCACAGCTGGGTGGAACAACATTTATGCAATACCGCCTATGTGGCAGATACTGAGCCAGGTGCTGCTTCATGGTGCCCCGTTTGATCCTCCCAGCAACAATGGGCAATTTGTTTTAGTCTCTGTACTACTCCTCAAAGGAAAATGAGGTTCAGAGATAATAAATAATTTGCTGAAGATCACACAGCACTAAGGACAAGGGCAGGGGTTCAAATCTACTTCTGTTGAACAAAGCCACTCCTGTCCCCAATTTCCTTCTCACAACTTTGTACTCTGGGAGGAGGATAACCAGAGAGAACCCTGTCATCCTTGTAAAAGTCTGCGTTGTCCACACACTTTCCCCATCTTTTCAGATGCATGATTAAACCCACTTGCACTTATTTTCCTCAGGCCATGTCTCCTTTTATGTAGGGGCAACAAAGCTCAGCACCGTAGTATTTATTACGTGTCCACATCTGCATAACACCTTGCTACCAAAAGGAAAAATAAAAGGCAAGTGAAAATGACAAAGGCCCTGCCCTCTGGAACTTTATAATCAATAACAGATGCGTGAGAGCTGTGGAAAAAGGGACCTAGCCCCCCACAAATAAGTGCTCAGCAAACTGAGAAATGAATGAATGGAGACTCAGAATCAAGCTAATCCCACTACAGGATCAACTGATTATACCCAGTCTCCCTCAGGAACTGACTTGCCAAACTTTTGTCACTGTGAGGGAGTTGGGTGAGGGGAGGGGGAGAGGGTGTGATCATCCTAACCTGAACAATGAAAATCTTCCCAGACCTTCTCCAAACACTCATCCCATATCACAAATTATCTTAAATGAGTTTGAAGCAAGGCTTTTCTTCAGCTGTCATATTAGTGAGTCCTTCAGCTCCTCTTGAGTATTTTGTTTAGCTCTCATGTCACTCTTTGCTGTGCTACCCATTGTATATGTGTGTGTTGTGGGGTGCAGGAGGATGGATCCAGACTTTCAGTCATACAGACAAAACCATCTTGATGCACATAGCAATGAAAACGTGACTCAGACATCTATTTCAAAACGACTGTCATTTTGATAACATTTCAAAGTAAAATGAAATTAGTAGAGGAACAGAAAGATGCTTTACCCAGTCCTTAAGAAAAAGGCATTTCTTTATATTTCAAAAGCTGGGCTGGCAGTAAACTGGGATAAATTGCTGACTTGGCTTCTTTCTGTTCAACTTATTAAATAATAACATTCTGTATAAGGAAAGAAAGTTGTGTAATATATATGGCTATGCATAAAATGGATGAATTATATTTAGAATGTGTCTGAAGGCCAAGAAAGGAAAGGGTGAGAGGGGGAGTTTGCTGGAGAGCCTTCTATTGTAAATGCATTAAAATCTGAATTAACGGTGAAATGATCCTAGCAATGACATCACACAATGACTGTAAAATCTAAAAATGAGAATGGTTTTTTTTAAAAAAATTAATATTTTCTTGTACACAGTCCAGCAGGTTATTAGTATTGCATTCACATATATGGTACTCTTATACAGTTGCTTTCTCTAATGAAAATTTCAGTTCCATATAGACCTATGAATTTGAAGAATTATTTTCTGTCTTCTTCATAGACTTTTCTTTTTCAGAGATGCATTATTCATTTATAGCTTATTACTCATAGAGGAAAGTGTTAATAAAGAAACTGTACCTGTCCAGTTCTGATGTCAAACTCTGCTGAGAAAATCAACTCAGAGCCCAGCTGGTTTAAAATCTATCACACTTTTACTTTCTTTGGTGGATATCATCCTGGGCATTGTGAATAGTGTATGTGTACTATATAATTTTATTGTCCATGGATTTATGCAACTCCATTGCATATTTCATTACTTTTTCTTGGTCTACTTATTAAAACTACATTTTACATGTCTAATAATGCAATTCAAATTGTAGCAAATATGTAACACTGACATGCAGGCATAGGGAAATGATCCCTGAGCAATTTAACCCGATTCACTGAAGGACAGGAGAATTATCTTTTTATTGTAATGAGCTGTGGAGGGTGGTTCAGGCTGCTTTTTCACATTTGTGATTCTACTATCCACCTTTCTTTTGAAATCTAAAGCCCCTGTCAGCTCATACGGAAAACTTGGATGCGTTTCATACTATCATGCTCTCATCCAAGGGAAGGCGGTGGTTAAAGGAAGGAGGGGCTGCTTGTTGGTTTACAGGAAATTTGAACACCCATGGGATGCTTTTCAGAATCCAAACAGAGTTCAAAACATAAACATTCCACGTAATTTGTTGTTTCCATACATCATTTGCCTCTTAAAAAAAAAAGACTGAAAAAAATTTTTAATGTGTGACTACAGTGACAGAGAGTGGGTGCCAACAGCTCTCTGGATGGCTTTTTATCTCATTCCCTTAGTGAAAACAGTTAACTAGGCACTGGTGAGAGATTCTGTAGCTGCACAACACAAAGCTGGCGCCAGCGCCAAGTGTGGCATGCCAGATGTGTGAATACATTCTGGAGCACAGCATCAGCAGCCCCGGCAGCTCGCCATAACCATTAATCTAGAGACCTCTGGGAGTTCCGGGTAGCGCTGTAAAACCTGGCCCCTGCCAAGGCTGCATCAGATAAAGCCATCAATGCATTGTAAAAAAGACACAAAACCTATTTCATGGGCTGCACTGATCAAGCAATTACAATCATTGACTACATTAAGCAAAGAAACGGCGGGGTGCCCTATAAAATTGACTGCCAACTTGAATAATCAATAGACTCCATGTAGAGTAAATTAAATAACTGAAAAACTATTTGGAAAAGCTGAAGTTAAAAAGCCAATCAGTAATCCCTCATCCATGGCAAAACAATCTTGCTTCCAAAAGATCCTTTGGTTAGCTTTAATTTTTATCACTGGGAAATCCTGGGATGGTGAGCTTGGGAGAAGGAAAAATTCCTCCACCTCTTTTATGCTTCTCTTTCACAGCTGTACATTTGATCTGAATATTTTGTATAATCAATCGATGTGTTCTTCCTGTCGTGTGTAGCTGAGTGCACACCCAGGGCAGGAAGGCTGTGACTGAAAGTCAACATTCTAAAGAGAAGTATGAAGGTTAGACATGGTTCATGGTTTAACCTGAGGCTTACAATCACAGGAAGGTTTCTTTTCTTATATATTTAGGATAATTCAGAATTTGGAGATTTTTAATTTTGTGTAAAATAAAGCCTTAAGTGCAGAGGATAGAGGTATGTAAATGCCCTTTTGAGGTTGTTGCTTATTTACCTTGTCACTGCATTCCTCCACATGACTTTTTAGAGGATAAAGCAATCATGACCAGATTTCACAAGTTGCCTCTTTCTAAACCTCTCTTATCCTTTTTGCTCCACTGGAAAGTGGCAAAACATGTTCAGAAGAATAAACATCAATTTATATTTTATGTTATTGGTGCCATGAAAAGTTTGCATTATTTTGCAAGAAATTATTTATTCATTTATATACACATGCACACATGTTTGTTTTGTTTTAGGCAAGGCAAGACACTATTTCATGAATAATTTCCTTATTGTATTGTTAGAAGATCTAGGAAAAAATGATGAAAATGTGAAAATAATTTTTCTTCTCAAGGAAACAAAAAAGAACAAGGCATATTTTGATGAGATTCCTTTGTGATTAAAATGTAATGATAATAACTCCAGATCACAGAAGCTAGGTTACTTGTTAGCAGTATATCTGGATGTGAACGTGATAACATTAGAAGGATTATCAGTACTTCTGGGTGCTTAACAAAGATATTTTTTCAGCAAAAGAGAAATAAAAAGATCGAAACCATTATTGCAGAGATAATAAAACATTCTTCGTAATCAAGCCTGTTTCTGAAAACAATATATAACAGTAATAGTATGAAGACACCTACGGCACTGATGAGTACGTCATTAAGCAGGCATTACTGCTGTTCCTACTGAATGTAAGATCACCCTGACATTATGAATAATTTGCGTATTAACAAAAATAATATTGAGGTGTATTTAATGTGGCATTTGAATTAATTCTTAATGGCATGCAAGTTCTCTGGGGCCAGGCTAGGGAATAAATTGTAGGATGAATTTGGAAATAAACGTCACAAGCTAGGCTTTCTGATTCTAAGCATCTAGAAAAATTCTTAGTGGTATTATTTTTAACACAATGATGTGTTTTACAGAGCCTCCTACAGTGGAACACAATAAATTAATTGTCAATAAACAGCTTGTTTTAACAACACTCTGCTTCCTTTCCTATTAAATCTAATAGGGGCAAAACCCTCTGAAATGTTGGAGTTAATGAGCAAACTTTATTTTTTAGAAAACTGCACAAGGGAAAGGAGAAATATGATGACCTAAAAATAATTATGTGTCACAATAAAATTTTCCAACTTGTCAGCTGATGAGATGATAATGTTGCCCATAAAAGCAGAAGGAGTGAAAGTGCTGCTGAGCTCCTGATAAAATGTCTTATTGAAACCTATTGTATTTACTTCTTATAAGATCCTGAACTCAAATAGATCTTGATTGTTGAGAGCTTAGGTATTTAAAAGCTTTAAGATTATCAATTACATTACTCATAATTTCTACATCTGCCTTTCCCGCTGCAATTCAGAGACAGAGAAAGACTATTATAACAGCCTTCATGCAACTTGATTACTGGGAGGCTCTGTTACAATGTGCACTTGAAATGTTGTTAAGATGTGAACCTCATTGCAATTTTCAGTTTTATGGAGCTACTCCTACGAGGATAGCTTTTGGTAATAATTGAAATAAAATGGTAAGAGACCTGCCAAACCAGGAGAAAAATGCAGAGGGCCAACCTAAATGCAGACCCCTGCAGCGCTGCAAGGAAAGCTTCCGTTTTGGAGTTTCACTGTTTTACCTACCTGCTAAAAATTAGCTTTGTGGGAACTAATACCTTCCTGCTAAAAATTAGCTTTGTGGGAACTAATATGCATTTTGACTTAAACAAAATAATAATTAAAATGGCCATTATGTAATTGAACAGCAGTTTGGTTATGTTTATGCTGGGTAGAAGCAGGCTGTGGGGAGTAGGAACCTGGAGAATTCTCGCTGTCAAAACGTTGCCAAAGCAGCACAATTTTTTTTTTTCAGAAACGCCTTGTTTCTTAACTCCTGATGGAGGGGACATCTTGGGGCTAGTTTTCACATGCTCCTGAACACTTGCTGTGTTTTCAAGGTTCAAGTGCCCTGAGAGTAATGGTTTAAAATAACCAGTTGTCTTTCAATAAAACAGTTCAAAACACAGCCTCGTACATATATAAATGTTTAATTTGTCTCATTGGAGCTCACCATGCTCAATAAATGGGACATGAGAGGGTCCACTTGTTCATGAAGTGGGAACTTCAGGTCTAGATTTGGTTTGCTTGTAGAGATGTTTCTTAAGACACAAGTTTACACAAACACACACACATACCACAGACAGAGAAATATGGAGGTGCTTTCTCAGAGGCAAAGACAACATATTTGAAAGGTACATTGCAGATCCTGGGGAAGAGGTAGGGGCAAAGGCTGAAGAGATATTTCTCCAGGAATAACTCCTCCTAGGGAAAAATGTATTCTCTGCAATTTTGCCTCTTCAGTAATGCTTTTCAATATATAAATCTTTTTTTCTCTTTCTTTTTCTGAAGAATCAGTCCTGAGACCACAATCTTACTAAATCTAAGGACTCATCAATTAATTCTAAATGCAACCAAGGATTTGTTGGTGTTTGACAATCTCTATAGAATCTAGAGAATTTTACTGTTCATTGGCTAAAGGTTTTGTTCAGCATTTAATTTGTTTGCATCTTGAAACAATTAAACAAATACAGAAATCAGGCCAAAATATTTGGAGATTTCTATTAAACCCATTTACTGTCAAGAAAGAAAATGCTTCATCCTGGGTGAGCTCAATTTCCTCCTCCCTACAAGAAAAACATAATAAGAGAAAATAATTAATGTGGCTTCACCTAAAGGAACAACAGTTTACAGGTCCCATGACAGTATTTACATGTTCAGAAATATATGGAACACATGTTAGAATTAATCAGGACAAAGTGCAAAATGCTCTCAATAGCTTCTCTATAAAAACAGACGTTGAAATGCATTTTTGTACACATAGTTTCCGGGTTATTCAGAATTGTCATAGACAAAAGTAAAAATCACCCTCTTAGAAACTGGCTTAAAAAAGTTTTTGATCACAGAAAAGAAACAGACCCCTGCCTAGAAAGAATTTATGGTACAAATGTTGATGTCTAGCAAAGAATTCATTAAAAAAAATAAATACATGGTAGCTGTATCATTGTGATGCTAAAATAGAAGCATCTAGTTTAGGTAGATCCCAAAACTCTCTCAGTCCCCAACCCTGAAAAAAAAAAACGCAATTTCAGAATTTCTTTATTCTTTCATAAAATCATGGCAATCCAGCTTAAGTCTATGATTAACCCGACCCATTAAAAAGTAGTAGACCAGTTTCAGTTTATCCTGTTTTAAATACTCTTGGGCCTTGGTTCTCTTATTCTTTGCCCTTCTTCTTTCCTCAAGGATGTAGAAAGGAACTGAACTCTCCGTGGTTTGAACTCTATGATGTGTGTCGAATTTCCTTCTAGTTTACAGGAGCTGGCCATCGCACCTGAGGGATATCAGGCAATGCCGGTAGCAGACAAGCATTTGAGTGCTCCCGACATTATCTGGCTCAAGGCCGTATATAGCAAAACAGAGACTCACATTAAGGAAGCAAAAAAAAAAAAAAAGTGAACAGAAGGCGGAAGGGTGTGTCCTGACCAGTGACCCCACCAGGTGTAGGGCTTATGTCCTGCCTTTTTTCTAACACCCTGTCTAGATTTTCTATTCAGTCTGTCACTTTCCTCATCACTGATACTAATATAGTATTAACTAATCAGCACAGGAGCTGTGTTAATTGAGCATTAATTAACCATTTTGGCCTAAAACCTGTGGCAGGATGCATAAAGCGAAAATTTTTTAAAAAAGAGAGAGAAAAAAACACAGCACTTTGATAATGTCATCCAATTTTGTTATTAAGAAACTATTCATACACCAATATGTGCTGGTTTAATTCTATCCAAAAGTGTTTGTGGCACATATTTGGCAAGTAGCATCAGGGTTGCCAATTTCCAACCAGGACTGAAAAGAACTTTGAAGGAAATCTGTTTCAGTCACCTCTCTAATTCCTGAATTCCCTGTATTTAATTCCCTTCGGCTGATAGGCTGGGTCTTCCCTACACACCTTTAATAGTCTGGAATTTGCTACTTCTCTAGACTGCCTGTTTCATGTAAGAACCCTGATTGTTCTTCAGAGGAACTTTAGAGACAGTTCCCCTTTATCCCTGAGCTAGATCTTCCAGAGGTCCGCATTCTTCCACCTTATATGTGGAAGGTTAACTTTGTCTCCCATAGTTCTCCTTTCAAGTATTGATGAGAGAGATCAAGTCTCTACCTAACAACTCCTGATTTATTCACCAATTATTTCTGCTACTTGATTTTAGGGCCATCCACTGTTTTGGTTACACTTCTCTAAGTTTGCTCTAGTTTTTCCATATTTTTGAGTCCTTCTTACTAACTTTTACTCATTATTTTCTTGTCTTCTTTTTTTTTAAACCAAAGGTTAAGTTTCTTTGGGGTCAGCTAGATTTATCCAGATATCTTTACTCAAACTGTGGATTTCTTTCTTTTTCTAAAAAAAAAAAATACATGTTCTACATTTACTAATTTTATTGAATGCTTCTGAAGAAACTCAAGAGGCATCTGAGTGTTCATGTCCCCAAGGCCCCGAGGATCAAAATCATGGCATTTCATAGGCATCATTACAGAGAGTAAGAAACTGTGACTGTCCAGGTTGAATTTAAATAGGGACCATGTGTTAAATTAGCAGAAAAATACAGACTTCTGAGTCCCATGGACATGAATCAAATCTATATCTATCAATCACTTACTGGTTACATTGTTTAATATTTTGAACCCCAGTCTCCTCTTGGGTAAAATGGGGATCATATCCATTTTGCCAGATTGTTTTAAGGATTAGAAATAATGTGAGCCATGTATTAAAAACAGAGCTTGGCACATTATAGACAATCAATAACAAGAGCTTCTTTTATTTCTCAGGGAGTGAAAAATATTGTTCCCAGAAAATGTTGAATAATGATGCAAAAATGGGGAAAACCGATAGAAGGACTGTCGTGAAGAAATACTCACACCAATCACACATGAAATGTGGCTGTTGCTCGCTAACAACGGATTTAAGACCATCACAAATCATTTCACAGAGATCGCTCAACTGACCTCACACAGCATCAGCAGTTTCTAACTTCCAAACCTACTCTGCATTTAGCCGCAACAATACAAAGGTGAAAGACTATAATTGACTTTCTGTCCCCTGAGCATCCCCGGTCCTGTAACACTGTGAATTTTGCATCAGCTTTCCTCATCAGCTTAATAACGCTTGGTGAAACAATGCCTTCTTCAGTCAAAGCATTTATTTTATTTTGCTGCTTCACCCCGACCCTCCACCTCTTGTTTCTGGAGGTGGGAAACAATACATTCTAAATAAAATGCCTCAATACAAAACACATTGAACACTTGTTGTTTTTTATATTTAATGCAGCTGATAAGTATATGGACATTTCTGTGCCAAAATACTTCCCACCCTATCAATATTCTGATTGAGAAGAATAATAAAGCAGCAGGTCATGAGACTATGCTGTCATGGATTCTAACTCTTGTGTATTTTTATCCTCTCTACCCTGGATTCTTTACACATGGCATGCTGAGTGTAACATTATTTCTTCTCTGCTAAAAGACAGTGTCAAGTAAAATTAGTCCTCTCAACTCTATGCCATAACAATATCTATAGAAATATATTATAGTATTTAACATATTACCTATATTTGTGCATATGTGTCTTTATAAATCATAATGAAAGCCCTAATGCATTTTGGAAGCCAGCAGCATATTCATCGAAGATAAAAAAAAAAAGGCTCTATTCTGAGTGAAGTCTTCCTTAAATAAAAGGGAAATGAGGACATACAGCCTTGCTCAGAAGGATTTTTCTTGAAGAAAATGGAAGTTTTTTCATTAGGGAAAAGATTTTGTTTGCTACACATAAATTCGGGCATCTTGGGATAACACATTTTGATTTCTATCCATATCCTGTTGTATGTGTGAGTCTATATGTGTTCACATGTGTTAGGGATAAGGTAAGGAAGTGATACTGTAATTCACAGAGAAAGAGAAATGAGGTAGAAATACATCACTGTGTTAAGGATAAAGTTGTATGGGCTCTTCCTCACAGGGCCAGTGAGTTATTACATTCAAGGGGATGAATGCTGGCCTCTCCTGTGCATTCTTAAGGCAGCTAACACTGAAGACGCTTGGAGACACCCAAGAGAAAAAGCTTCATTCTGTAAGTGTGTGTGTCAAGTAACTGAGCCAGTGGGATAAACAGAGCTGAACAAGTGACAAACATAAAACCTAGCACATTACACCCCTCACCACCTCGGGCAAAAACCAGCTAATGAAGAATATGATAAGTGAGTCCACCTCACGTTTCCATTCCCAGCCCTGTCTCACCATACCCCCAGGCACTGGATGGCGTGATCTCAGCCCTCCCTTCATTTCCAGCTTGAGACCATGGTCCTCTGATTCTGGGATAAGAAAGTCTGTGTTCAGTACAGTTAAAGCTTTGCTTTCATCTAAGGTTCTTGTTCCTCAGCCAGACCTCTGGGGTGATAACATCTTGCTTTCCTGGCTTGCTAAGAATGATTCAGCAACTCAATTGATATAAAAGAGTTAAACGACAAACTCAAGCTGTAAACCCTAGCAAAAGGCACCAAGATAGATTGTCCCCTGCCCCCACTACCAAATCATTCAGGCAAAAGACATTTCTAAAGGGATACAGGGAGTAATTTAAAAAGTAAATCTTTGATATGGTATTTAGCACAAAAATAGTCATTGATATCTGTGGAATGATTAGATGCTTATATTTGTCATCGATAGTGGTGGTATAAGTTGATTTTCTGAGATGTTTCCTTGCATTTGAGGGGAATTACTTGAGGAGCAATCATTGACACACTGAAAAGGAAACAAGGGTTAAATTGAAGTCTTAGTTCTTCTACTTGCTGGCTTCATAATCTTGGTCCAATTACTTAATTTTTACGAGCTTCAATTCCTCATCTGTCAAATGACTATCATAGAACAGTATAGAGATTGTAAGGATCTGATAAGACTTTATGTCAGTAGCACCTAGCATTCTGATTGCCATAAAGACAAGACTTGATGAATGCCATTTCCTTTTCACTGCTTCCTTGGTTTTGTGAATTATTTCGCTCCTTTATTTTATACATTTGTTCAATGACAGCAACAAAAATGTAAACAGTCAAAGCAACAGAATTATAGTTTTGGAGGCTCTGGGTTAAATATGGTGGTATGATCATGTGTATTTATATTTTTGAAGGCCTTTAAAATTACTATAAAGAAATTTAAAAGGCATATATTAACAAATACAAAGGGGATGAAAGAGGAGGCAAAAGTTAATGAGAGATGCTGACAAACATTTGGAAATAGAAATTAGCTGGATGAGAAGTACATGACTTAGGAGATGAAAGCTGAACCCAAGTGCATCGGAAAGGTATATAAATGAGAAGAAAGTCTATTCAAGTAAAAGAATTAGAAAAAACCCAGGATTGAGACACTTGCTTTCTTCCATAGAAAATGAGAATGGGAAGTGGAACTGAAGATAGGAAAGTTACCTGAAAGTCTGTGTAAGAAGCAGTTAGCTCTCAGATCCTGCCACTTCTCCACCTTTATGCCATATGCCCCGCAAGGTCATAATGCTTCCTTCACCCTGCTAAGAAAATAGAGGCTTATTTCCTGAAGAAACTAAACCATTGAGTCATCAGACTATGGATCTCAGCACAGTAAAGCATGGAGTTTAGGTACTAGGGTGAAAAAGAAACAATAAGAGAAAGTAAACTCATTGCACATTGAAACCTCAAGCCACATTTCCTCTGTTTTGCTCCTGGAATATTGGCAGCCAAGCTAAAGACCTAAAAGAGGAAGTAAGGCAATTCATTTCTGGACAAACTGTTAGAAAGGAAAAAGAATCTGAGATTCCAACATTTAAAGTCCCCATGAAAATGGTCAGAATCCCTGCCTGACCATCTTACAATAAACCTCACCTGTTGAAATCTCTGCTCCCACACACAGACCTTTCAATCAGCTTTTAAGTATCTTGGTATTATGATTGAGTGAGTCACTAAATATCACTAGACATTTATGGAATGATTCTAACAAGAAAGATCCAAGCTTAAATAAATAGGTAAAGAAAATTTGTCTGAAAAAGAGGCAATAAAAGGAGCAGAGGAAAACTGGAAAATAGAGGCATCTTTGGAGTGGCTGACTAGAGGCACTTAGCACTTGCCTCCTCCACAAAGAACCAAGACCATGAGTAATCACACATTGAATAGAGCATCTAAGAGACAACACTGGAATTTAGAAGAGAAGTGACAGGGTACCTCTGGAAGGAGAGGGAAATGAAGCAGCCAGCCTGCCTTGGATTGGCTCCAAACCAGAAGATATGTCCCAGTGCAAGGAAAAGGAAGGGAGAAATATTCAGGATTCCACATTCCCACCATGGACTCCTGCAATCCTAGCTACAGGGAGAGCCCTTTGGTCTGCACAGGCCCCGAGACTAGTACGAAAAGGCTACGTGGAATCCATACAATGGCAGTGTCCCAGAGAAGGAGCTTACACTTGGTCCCACTTCACCCTGAACCCAAGCTACTGAAGTACAGCACCATTTTGAGAGCTCAGACCCCACCAGGCTATATCCCCTGGGGCTCGACGGCCCCTGCATCTCTATATCCTGGGAGCCCCACTGACACACTTACATCCACCCAGAGGGTTGCAGCATTGCAACACCAGCTGAATTCAGTGGTACAGCCAGGTCCCCAGCACTCTAGACAATCCAGTGTCCTAAACCCCAGGGAATGGATGGGACTGTGTACAGAGGAGGCTACCAGCAAGACAAAGGAAGCTAAAGCTCATACCCTCCAGAGCCTGAGGGCTGCCCATCTGGGGTTGCTGCCACTGATAGCATCTCCATCAGTAGGGCTACTGTGCACTTGCACATACCTTCAGGGAAGCTGGAGACCCACCCACCTGGGCACCAACGTAGGGCCTAAGGACAGGCTTGGCCATCTTGCTGCCATAGGCCCTTGCATATGACATCCAGGGGCCTGAGAACAGTCCTTTGCCACCTGCCATTACTATCACTGGTGCACACCATCCAGTGACTTGAGAAATGACCTTCCCTACCTGCCACAGAGGCACCCATGCACATTTCTAGGGGCCTACACTCAGGCCTGTCCCACCTACCATTACATCTGATATCCCAGTGTGCCAGGGGCCTGGGAATTGACCTACTCTGCCCACCACAGCCTGAAGCCATGTGCATCATACAGGAGTTCCTGAGAACAGACCTGCCCCACTCAATACCACCTCTGCCAGTGTCTACATGTATCATCTGGGAGCCTGCAAGTCATCATGCCCTGTTCACTCCCACTTGTACAAACACACACACCATTGAGGGGATGGGAGGAAAGGCCCACCCTGCCAACCTCCCTGTCATTCACGCTCACTATCTAGGGGTCTGGGGATCAGCTCACACTGCCTGCTGCCACTGGCACCCATGAACAACTTCTGGGGATCTGAGAATGGGACCACCCTGCCTGTTACCACCACTGCTGCTGGCATAGACTCACACATGCCATCTGGGGATATGGGACTAGCCTTCTCAGCCCACTGCCACCATCATTGGCACCCTCACATGACTTTTGATGGCCTAAATACTGATCTTCCACTGCTATTCTGCCATTGTGGACTTCACATATGCTGCTCAAGGGCCTGAAAACTCCCTGCTCAGTCAACCCTCTGCTGCCACTGCTGGCACTCAGACAAGTAACCTGGAGGCCTGCCCAAGGATTGGCCTGACCTTCCTTGCACCTTGTTTCAATGTATGCCATTCAGTGGATCAAGACCAGCATCCCTGGCTTACCATTGCCACCACTGGTGCCTGAAGACTATCCCACCTGGAATCCCTGTGCCCAGCAAATCCTCATCACAGTGTCTACTAAGAACTGTAGCCTGAGACACCGCAGAACTCACAGAAACTACTGATGCTGATTACAGCCAAAGACATTCATAAAGACACTACACTATAGAAAAAAGTCTCTATAGGAAAAAGTCACCCTACAAAAGCCAGTGCATAAAATTGGAAGAAGTAACTGTTACATCAAATACACATATATCAACATAAGGATACAAGACACATGTAAAAGCGAGAAAACGTGACACCTCAAAAGGAATACAATAATTTTCTAGCAACAAATTCCAACAAACACAGAATCTATATCATGCCTGAAAAAAGAAGTCAAGAGAATGATTTGAAGGAAATTCAGTGAGATACAGAGAACATTGATAAATAATACAAACAAAACAGAAACACAATTCATAATCTGAATAGTTAACAGAGATAAATAATTTTTTGCAAAAAAGAACCAAGCAGAAATCCTGAAACTGAAGAATTTAATAAATGAAATAAAATATACAATTCAGAGCTTCAACACTTGACTAAATCAAACAGAAGAAATAATTTCTAAACTTGAAGGCAGATCATTTGAAATTATTTAGTAGTGTTTTTATAAAAGAATTAAAAAGAATGAAGAAAGCCTATGTAACATATGGGACATCATAAAGCAACCAAATTTCTGAGTTTGGGCAATTCCAGAGGAAGAGATTGACAAAGGCATAGAAAACCTATTTAACAAAATAATGACAGAAAATTTCCCAAGTATTTTAACAGATATAGACATCCAGAGTTTCTCAGGAAACTCAAAGATGTCCAAATAGATTCAATCCATAAAATTATTTTCCAAGGCACATTATAATCAAAGTTTCCAAAGTCAAAGATAAAAAGAATACAAATAACATTGGATTTCTCAGCAGAAACCTCACAAGCCAAAAGAGAATGGAATAATATAAAGTGTTAAAAGAAAAAAATAAAAACTCTATCAGCCAAGAACATTACACCCACAAAGCTATTCTTCAGAAATAAAGGAGAAATAGTCTTTCTCAGCCAAGCAAAAACTAAGGAAATTTATCATCACTTGATCAGCCCTATGAGAAATGCTTAAGAGAGTCCTACATCTGGAAGCAAAATAAAAATATCTACTATCAAGAAAACACATAAAAATATAAAACTCACTGGTAAAGCAAATACATAAATGAGAAAGAGAAAGGAGTCCAATGTTATCACTACAGAAAACCACCAAACTACAGTAATAAACAATGAGAGAGAAAGATAGGGGTGAAGGATTTACAAAACAACCTGAAAACAATTAAGAAAATGAAAAGAATAAGACATCACCAGCAAATAATAACTTTGAATATAAATGGATTAAATCCCTCATTTAAAAGACAGAGTCTGGCTGAATGGATAAAATATCATGACCCAACTATATGCTGCCTACAAGACAGTCACTTCACATATAAAGGCACATATAGACTGAAAGTTAAAGGATGGAATACTATGCAGCCATAAAAAAGAACGAGTTCATGTCCTTTATGGGGACATGGATGAAGCTGGAAACCATCATTCTCAGCCAACTAACACAGGAATAGAAAACCAAACATCACATGTTCTCATTCATTAGTGGGAGTTGAACAATGAGAACACATGGACACAGGGAGGAAAACATCACACACCAGGGCCTGTCAGGGGTGAGGGGCTAGGGGAGGGATAGCATTAGGAGAAATACCTAATGCAGATGACAGGTTATTGGGTACAGCAAACCACCATGGGATGTGTATAGCTATGTAACAAACCTGCACGTTCTACACACATATCCCAGAACTTAAAGTATAATGAAAAATACTGAAGTCTTATCAAGTGTGTTTTCTGACTACAATAGAATAAAACTAGAAATCAATAACAAGAAGAATGTTGGAAACTGTGCAAATACATGGAAATTAAATAACATATTCCTGAACAAATATTGGGCCAATGAGGAAATTAAAAAGGACATTAAAAAATTCTTGAAACAAAGGTTAATCAAAACACAACATACAAAAACGTATAGGATAGAGCAAAAGCAGTGCTAAGAGGGAAGTTTATAGCAATAAATGCCTACATCAAATAAGTAGAAAGATTTCAAATAAACAACTTAATGATGCACTTCAGGAACTAGAAAACAACAACCACTGAGGAAGGAATGAAATAATAAGGGCTGGAGTTTATCATAATCCTGAAAGACACAATCCTAAACATCTTAATTATGAATTTTGAAATTCCAAAGATTAAAATCCCAAAAATATAATTCTGAAAAAAAGTTTAAAAATTCTTTGTATTTATTTACACTTGTAGAAAGGAATTTCTTTGAGAATCATGTAAGAACACGACAGAACACTTCATAGACCAATAAATTAGGCAATAATAACACATTTTTGCAAGTATAAGTGCTCAGTTATACCAGTGATAGTCATGTGGGTATAACAGTTATGAACAGATACACCATATTCACAAAGAAATAGCTCAAAAGTGAAATGTATAAATGCATATCCCTATGATTGGTAATTGTATGCACCCAGCTTTACAACTCAGTCGTCTAAAATTTTATGACAAGTTAAGTCTTTTGATGATATTGATGAAAAACTCTAGTGGGTCACAATTGTATCACCACCACACTAGTCACCCAAAGGGATAAGATTTCAAGAAATTTTTATCTTTCACAAATACAGATTCATTCTATTCAGTTACTGAGGAAATTTCAGTGTTTTTACTTAGACACAAAGTCAATGTTGTGTTAGTGCATTTTCATAGAGTCACAGTTGCAAAAAATGTATAAATGAATTAGAACTCTCTAAAAGTCTTTACAGATTTGTACCTCCAATATTGGAAATGATGTGAAGGTGAAATACATAGCATAGTTGACCATTAAAAATAGAAAAAAAGAAACTCTTAAAAAATAAAAAAGTAAAAAGGACAAATAAACTAAAAAGAAATAGGTAATTATGGCTGGGTGCAGTGGCTCCCGCCTCTAATCCCAGCTCTTAGGGAGGATTACTTCAGCAACCTCACTGGCTCCTTCAAGCAAACGTGGCTTACTTCAGTAAAAGCTCCTGAAATGTCATTTTTTCTGAAAGGAATGCCAATACAGAAAATAAAGCATTCTTTAAACTTAAGTTTTCATTGTTGTCATATTGTGTGGCCAAATTATGCCTGTAATACCAGCTCTTAGGGAGGCACAGGTGGGAGGATAGCTTGATCCCAGGAGTTCCAGACCCGCCAGGGCAATATAGCAACATCCCATTCTCCACAAAAAGGAAAAAAATAAACAACAACAAAAAAAGATGAAAAAAAATAAGCATAGATAGATCATAGGTAATTACATGGAGATGGTTCACAAGAACTGGCTGACTTTTATGTTAATTAACTGTATTTTGAAGTCTTGCCTTATATGAATAGCTTCTTTTTATTTTTAAAAGACATGACTCTTTTCGGAAAACACATTTGCTTCATCTACATGGTGATGCTCTTTTGGAATTCTATGATTCAATATATACTGACATGAGTATTTCCCATTAGACTTTTTCATCTTCTATGCCATGCTTCTATGTTGTTTCAGGTATGTGGAAAGATTCTGTATGCACTCGTATACAGACCACAAATAGGGCAGAAAAAAAAATACTGGTTATTGAACACTAACATTGTTGCCTATGTGTTTTCTTATCATACCATGCACATAAGCATTTTCAAACCAGTCAGTAATTTCACTGGCTTCTTCAAGCAAATGTGGCTTACTTCATTAAAAGCACCTGAAGTATCATCTTTCTGAAAGGAATGCCAATACAGAAAATAGAACACTTTTTAAACTTAAGATTTCATTGTTGTCATATTGTGTGGCCAAACTACTCATCTGACTTTTCTGCCAAATGCATTGAACAGTGTGGAAAAAATAAACTTAATAACACCTTGAAATACAATTTTAGAAGCTTTCATCACATCTAATTCCAAGTCTGTCAATGTGGTTTGGGGATTCAACTGAAATTCATTTTCTTCTGCATAAAGAAATAACAAAGCTCCACATAACATGATACAACTGTCATGTGATTGTAATTTTGGAGATTGTAAACATTAAGGATTTTAAACTTTAGGGATTTTTGCTTCAGGGATTTGTTCTTTAGAAATTTCAATATTCAGGATGATGACATTCAGGATTGTGTCTTTCAGGATTATGATTCTAAAGATCACAGTAGAACTAAATGACACAGAAACAAAAATGATACAAAGTTTCAACCAAACAAAAAGTTGGTTTTTTGAAATAATAAACAAAACTGACAGACTAAATAATCAGAAATGTAAAAGGAGACATTGCAACTGATACCAAAAAATATTAAGGATCAGTGGAAACAATGATTAACTATAAAATTTGTTAGCCTATAGTTGTTCACTAGAAAGAACACCTAGATGAAAAACTAGAAGAAATGAATAAATTCTAGGGTACATACAATGCACCCAGATTAAAACGGAAAGACATAGAAAACGTAAGCAGACTAATAATAAGATTCAATTATCAATAAAATGTCTTTCCACAAAGAAGAGCCCAGGACTGGATGGCTTTACTGCTGAATTCTACCAACCCCCCATAAAGAACTACCACCAGTATTTTTTCAAACTATTCAAAAAATTAAAGAGAAAGAATTCTTCCTAATTCATTTGAGACATCAGCATTACCACAATATCATAATCAGAGAAATGCACAACAAAAAAGAAAACTACAAGCCAATATTCCTGATGAGCATACATGCAAAAATCTTTCATAAACTATGAACAAACTAAATCCAACACATCAAAAAGACAATATAACAAAATCAAGTGGGATTTATTACAGGGATGCAAGGATGGTTTAACATACATAAATCAATAAATATGATATATCACATCAACGAAATGAAGAGCAAAAACCATGATTATCTCAACAGATGCAGGAAAAGGATTTGATAAAATCGACATAGCTTCATGATAAAAACTGTCAATAAATTAGGCATAGAAAGAATATATTACAGTATAATAAAAGGCCATATATGACAAACCCACAGCCAACATCATGCTAAATGGGGAAATTCTTAAAGGCTTTTATTGAAGAACTGGAAGAAAACAAGGATACCAGCTTTTACCATGCTTATTTAACATAGCACTGGAAATCCTAGCCAGAGGAATCAAGCAATTAAAATAAAGAAAAGGCATCCAAATTGGAAAAGAGGAAGTCAAATTGTCTCTTTTTGAAGAAGATATGATCTTATATATAGAAAAACTTAAAGACTCTACCAAAAAACTACTGGAACTCATAAAGTCAGTAAAGTTTCAGGATAAAAATCGACATACTGAAACCAATAGTGTTTCTATACACTTATAACAAGCTATCTGAAAAGCAAATCAAAAGTAATCTCATTTATAATAGTTATAAAAAATAAGAATAAATTTAACTAAGGAAGTGTAGTTTTCACTACAAGGAAAACTACAAAACACTGATGAAAGAAAATGGAGACAGATACATGGCCCATGTTCATGAATCAGAATAGTTAATTTTGTTAAAACCACCATACTATCCAAAGCAATCTGCAGACTTAATGCAAAAATATCAATGGTATTCTTCACAGAAATAGAAAAAAAATTCTAAAATTCATATAGAACCCAAAAGATACCAAAAAGCCAAAATATACTAAGGAAAAAGAACAAAGATAAAGGCATCATACTATCTGACTTCAAAATATACTACAAAGCTATAGTAGCCAAAACAGTAGTATTGGTATAAAAATAGACATACAGACCAATAAAACAGAATAGAGAATGCAGAAATAAATTCACACGTTTATAGCCAAGTGATTTTAAACAAAGGCATCAATAACCTACATTGTGGAAAGAATACTTTCTTCAATAAATGGTGTAGTTTCTAGAAAACTGAGTAACCATAGATAGAAGAATGAAACTGCACCCCTATATATCACCATATATAAAAATAAACTCAAGATGGATTAAAGACTTAAATCTAAGACCAGAAACTATAAAAATATTAGAAGAAAACATAGGGAAAATGCTTCAGGATACTGGTTTAGGCAAAGATTTTGTGGCTAAGTCTTCAAGAGTATGGACAACAAAAACAGACCAATGAGATTGTATTAAACTAAAAAACGTCTGCACAGCAAAGGAAATAACAAAACAAAGAGACAACCTACAGGATGGATAAAATTATTGGCAAACTATTCATCTGACAAAGAATAATATACAGACTATAAAGAAAAACTCAACAGCACAAAAACAAATAATTTCATTAAAAAGTGACCCAAGGATCTGAACAGACATTTTTCAAAAGAAGAGATATAAATGCCCAACAGGTGTATGAAAAAAATGATCAACATCACTAATCATCAGGAAAATGCAAATCAAAACTACAATGAGATATCATCTCACCCCAGTTAGAATGGCTATGATAAAAAAGACCAAAAAAAAAAAAATACTAAATGCTGGTGAGGATGTAGAGAAAAGGGAACTCTTATATACTATTGGTGGGAATGTAGATTAATACAGCCATTAAGAAAAATAGTGTTGAATTTTTTCAAAAAACTAAAAGTAGAACTAACATATGATCCAGCAATCCCACTGCAGGGTGTTTATTCAAAAGACAGGAAATCAATATATTAAAACGGATACTTGCACACCCATGCTTATTGTAGCACTATTCACAATAGCCAAAATATTTAATTAATCTAAGTATTTATCAATGAATGAATAGATTTTTAAAAATGTGATATATATAACCAATGGAATACTATTTAGCTATAAAAATAATAAAATCCTGTCCTTTGCGGCAACATGTGTGAAACTGGGTGTCATTATCTTAAGTAAAATAAGTAAGACACAAAAAGACAAATTTTTATGTTTTCCTTCATATGTAAGAGTTAAGAAAGTTAATCTCATAAAGGTAGAGAGTAGAATAACAGTTATCAGGTGGTGGAAAATGTGTTGGGGGTATGAAGAGGTTGGTAAATGGGTAGAAATAATACAGTTAGTTAGAAAGAATGCGTTTGAATGCTTGATAGCATAATAGAGTGACTATAGTAGACAATAATTTATTGTGCATTTAAAAATAGCCCGAAAAGTTTATCTGAAATGTTTTCAACAGAGTGAAATAATGTTTGAGACTATAGATACCTTAAATACCCTGATTTTACCATTATACATTGTATGTATTTATGAAAATACCATATGTTCTCCCTAAATATGTACAATTATTATATACATAGGAAACATTTAAATTTGCAAAATATCTGTATTTGTATTGTTAGTGAATTTATTTATTTATTTATTTTGTATAGTAGTTCAGGAGGCATTAAGTATTTAACAATGAAGGACACAATATTAGCCTTGGGGAAGGCAGCATGATCAAGGGTAGGCTACTAAAAACCCTAAATACTCTAATTTTACCATTATACATTGTATGCATTAATCAAAATACCATATGTTCTCCTTAAATATGTACGATTATTATATATATTTTTAAATTTGAAAAATAGCTATAATTGTATTCTTAGTGAATTTATTTTCAGCTGTTCAGGAGGCATTCAAGACTTAACAACGAAGTACAAAGTATTAGCCTTAGGAGAAGACAGCATGATCAAGATGGGCTACTAAAAACAGGATGCACCAACAGCAACCCAAAGGGACAAATCAGAGACCAAGAAAGAGCTATAAGTTGAAAAAAAAAATAGAAAAAAAACTTTTCAGAAAATAGACCAAGATTACAATGAAATGATGAATTTGAAAGTAGGATGGAAAATAAACAAGGATGTTATTTGGCTCATTTGACTATTGTGAATAAGCCTGCATCACATCAGCTCAAATCAGTTCTCATTTTGGTAATTTCTTGGGAGGGCAGACACTTCTCGTGCAGACAGTGTCCTATCTCAAGCACCAGTTTTCTGCCACGGTATCTTTTCCAAAGCTTTAGGGGCAAATGGGACTGTTGCACAGCAGCATCCTTGAAGTCCAAGGAATGGGAAATAAAGGCCCCCAGCATCTTCTCAACAGATAGGAAATGGAAGTCTGGGAGTACATGTTCTAGCCTTCCAGCCTTCAAGGGAACAATTCTGGAATATATTCTGGATGCCTCACAAGAGGTCCTGGCAGAACTGACCTTCAAGTCGCACTCCTCCTACCCACAGCAGCAACCTATATATCTTTTTCTCCAGGCCTCATATTTTCTCCTTTCCTCGTTCACTCTCCCTGCTTTCTCACGCCTGCTTCCTGGAGTCACCTGCATAATAAACAACCTCCATCCACATTCTCATCTCAGCTCTGATTTCAGGATCCAAAGAAACTCAAAACTACATACATAAGAATTTATTTTATAAAATGTAAATTTAAAAAGTTAAATTGATAACTGGCTATGTCTTATATATCCTTCAAGATAAAACACCTGTATTGACATAGAAAAGAATTTTTGTGGCTTAATATTTTTAGTCATAACCTTATACCTAGCTTCAAAAATTTGTTCTGGCCTAAGTTAAAAATAGAAAAGGGCATCACATGCTTTGGAATATATTTTACAAGACAAAAAGATTCTGTAATGATGAAGTCACTGATATTGAATATGTTGGTGAAAAGTTGAAATAAATTTTTTTAACAGAATGTTAGAAAAGAGATTAACATATCTTAATTGCTTAATTAGTATGTTATTTAGCATATTTGTGATTTACATATCTATTACTACATATGAAATTAAGTGAAATATGATTTAAATATACCAAAATGTATGGTTGTTGAAATCTTTATATTTGAGGCAAGTAAAGTCAGTGCTTTGAACAGAAAGTATTTCTTAGATTAAGGCTGGCAGAAAATGCTGCATCTAAGCATTTCTACATTTCTAGAAAATGTATCTACGGCATTTTCTACCAGCTTAGATACGACATTTCCTACCAGCTTATAAGAAATCTTGTCAGAATGGACCAATATGGGATATAGAAATGAACTAACTAGACTGAAGACAGAGTGAGGCAGATACAGGATGACACTGTGAAGTCAGACCAGATGCTCAACAGAAGCTGGAAGCTGGAAGAAGATGATGAGCAGCCATCAGGAACTTCGCTGGACTTGACCATTCAATGCTGAGTGTATAACTAAAGAGCCTCAGACTAAAATTACATGGTCCTAATGAGAAAGCAGAGACTGATGTTTTTGATTAGCCAAAGTGAAAATATTGGAAAAAAGGACGGTAAACTGCAGAATGCAGCTTCATCCTCTCCTTAGTAATGAGAAGTCCTACTGGACAGCATCTGAAGCCTTTGTCTATATTCCTCATTGCTTTATTCTCACCATCTTGCACAGTTCCTATCATGATATAGGCACTCAACACTATCCTTAAGTGGATGAATATATAAATAATGTAACCTCAAACTTTTTCATAGTTTTTTATAAAAAAAAGTTGTAAGAGGACACAAGAAAGTGAAACTAGCAATTACTCATGGGTCGAGGTGGCAGTGAAGGGAAAGAAAAAACATTTAAGGCAAGGAAACTGAAGGCTGTGCACAGAAGACTGTTGCTTGGTCACAGAGAGAAGAAAGGGGCTATTCCATACCCTAACAAAGCTGTGAATTAAGGCAAGGTCTTATACCCCAGAATCACACATTTTAAGATTTACTAGAAATAGAGCATAGAATCAGTCATTGGAGTGCAGTATGTGAGACTAAAATTGTTTATAAGAGGAGGAACATATGACTGAATTTGATTTTTAGGAAAATAGATGTAACAGAGGATGAAATAGAGTGAGCAAAGACTGGTGAGAGGAAGATAATTTGAGAAGTTTTCAGTTAATCAGGTGACAAGTGATGAGAGCTTAAAGTAAGACAATGGTAGCAGGAAGAAGAGGAGCCAGAAAAAAGATAAAATACAGAGACAGTGAATGCAGTAATAGCCTATAGGGAGTGAGCTGTGAAGAAAGATAGAGTGGTGAATCTCTGGTTTTTAATTTATAGGACTTAGCAGATGGTGATTTAATCATCTAAACTCAAGAACAAAGAGAAAAAGCAAGTTTGATTAAAAAGATCAATACTATTCTGATCAATCCTATTTTCTGTTTTATATTCTGTTGTCTATTTATAATTACATTTCACCCAAACAAACAGTACATGCTTAGTTAAAAAATCTAAGAACACACACAAGAAATGCAATGAGAAAATATCAGCTGGATTCCCACCTCCTAACCACTATCACTGATATAACTGTGTGTTATGTGGCAGTATATGCAAGCATATAGATAGAGACTTTTGTTTCATGTAAATGAAAGTATATTTTACTTTTTCATCACAATATATCACACATATTTTACAAGATAAACACGTTTTACTACACCATAATTTTCAGTAGCCTCCAAACGGTGTATTATCATATAGAAATATCAAATTTTACTTTTTACCCATTTTACCCATTGTTTGCAGATGATATTATCTTATATTTGACAAAAAAACTAAAAATTTCATTAAAAACTATTAGAAATGGTAAATTCAGTAAAGTTGCAGGATACCAAATCAACATGCCAAAATCAGTAGCATTTCCTTATGCCAAGAGAAAACAACCTGGAAAAGAAATCAAGAAAGTACTTCCACTTACAATAGTTACAAATAAAATAATATACCTAGAAATAAACTTAACCAAAGAATTAAAATATTTCTATAATAAAAACTATAAAATACTGATGAAAGGAATTGAGGACACACAAAAAATGGTAAGATATTCCATATTCATAGATTAGAAGAATCAATATTGTTAAAATGTTCATACTACCCAAAGCCATCTACAGATTCAATGCAATCCCTATGAAAATACTAATTAGATTCTTCACAGAAACAGAAAAAAAATTCTAAAATTTATATGGAACCACAAAAGACTCAGAATAACCAAAGCCGTCCTCAGTAAAAGAAACAAAATTGGAGGAATCGTATTACCTGACTTCAAATTATACTACAGAGCTATAGTAACCAAAATAGCATGGTACTGCCATAAAACAGACACATAGATCAATGGAACAGAATAGAGAACCCAGAAACAAATCCACATTTCTACAGTGGACTCGTTTTTTACAAAGGTGCTAAGTCTTTTCAATAAATGATGCTGGAAAAACTATGTATCCATATGCAGACTAGTGAAACTAGACCCCTATTTTTACCATATACAAAAATAAAATCGAAATATATTAAACTTCTAAATCTAAGAACTCAAGGTATGATGGTTCTCCAGGACATTGGACTAGGCATAGCTTTCTTAAATAATAACCCATAAGCACAGGCAACCAAAACAAAAACGGACAAATGGAATCACATCAAGTAAAAGACTTCTATGTGGCAGAGAAAACCATCAACAAAGTGAGGAGAAAACACACAGAATGAGAGAAAATGCTTGCAAGCTGTGCATATGACAAGTGATTAATAACCAGAATATATAAGGAGCTCAAACAACTCTACAGGAAAAAAAATCCAATAATCTGATTTAAGAATGGGAAAAATATCTGAATAGACATTTCTGAAAAGACAACATACAAATGGCAAAGAGTTATATGAAAAGGGGCCCAACATCATTGACCATCAGACAAATGCAAGTCAAAACTGCTATGAGACATCACCTCACCCCAGTTAAAATGGTTTATATCCCGAAGACAGGCAATAACAAATTCTACTGAGGATGTGGAGAAAAAGCAACCCTTATATGCTGTTACTGGGGATGTAAATTAGTACCACTGCTCTGGAGAACAGTTTGGAGTTTTCTCAAAAAACTAAAAGTAGAGCTGTCATATGATCCAGCAATCCCACCGGTAGGTATATACCCAAAAGAAAGGAAATCAGGATATCAAAGAGAAGTCTGCACTTCCATGCTTATTATAGCACTATAACTATCACAATAGCTAATATTTGGAAGCAACGTAAGTGTCCATCAATGGAAGAATGGATAAAGAAAATGTGGTGCATATACACAATGGAGTATTGTTCAGCCGTAAAAAATGAATGAGGTCCTATTACTTGCAACAACATGGATGGAACTGGAGGTCATTATGTTAAGTGAAATAAACCAGGCACAGAAAGACAAACTTTACCAATTCTCACATATTTGTGGTGGAGCTAAAGATTAAAATGACTGAACTCGTAGAGAGTAGAATGATGGTTACCAGAGACTGGGAAGTGTAGTAGGTGGTGGTGGGGTTGGGTGGGGCGGTGGTTAATGGGTACAAAAATATAATTAGGTAAAATGAATAAGATCTAGCATTTGATGGCACACAAGATGACTACAGTCAACAATAATTTATTATATATTTAAAAATAACTAAATTAACTAAAAGAGTATAATTAGATTGTCTGTAACACAAAGAAAGGAAAAATGCTTGAGGGATGGACACCCCATTTACCCTGAAGTGGTTATCATGTCCTATATGCCTGTATGAAAATATCTCATGTACCCCTAAACATATATACTATGTACTCATGAAAATTAAAAATTAAAATTACAAAAAAAGAAAAGAAAGAAAATGAGGGTTACAGGTTTCCTCACATAAGGAACATAGTACTTGTTTGAGTTACCTAGGAAAATACGCTTCCACTCATTCTTTCTAATGTATTTTTTCACTTCCATATTTAATTAACCTAATGAAATAGTCAGGGCAAGTATTCTTCCCTATTTGCATGACTCCACTGAGAAGTAGGAAATCAAGTCATTTGTCCAAAGGGACAAGACTGTTGGGTTGAAAAAACAGGAATGGAAGCCACACTTCCTTTGTGTCTGTACTCTTTCTACTGTGCTGTGTGCATATTCTCTCCCAGCTGTGCAAATTCAATAGCTGGTATGGTTGTCTTAACCACTTTTGCCGTTTGACCCTGTGTCTTTAACTGACTGACTTTTAACTGATATTATACATTTGTGAGACTTATTTTTCTTGCTTACATCATCATTCTCTTCTCCACTTAGAATAGCAAAATGTTAAAAAGTCAAATTTAAAATAGCAATTATTCTTTCAATAGAAAGTAAGCCACTGTGCATGTTGCCAGAAAACTGATTTAAGAAACTGGACAGCTCACTTTATTCCTTCTGGGCCCTGAATTTTTGTACCTTTCTAGTCCTTCTGCTCTTTTTTCAGTAAATCCTCCAGCCACTGGTTCCATGAGAGTAATGGTGTTGAACTCCTCTGACAAGTGATACTATATCACTATAAAGCAAACACACTTCTGTACATCCATAATCATTACCAGTCAGGGTTTTTTTTTTTTTTTGAGTCACCAGTAAGTAGAGACAATCATATGACAATACCAAAGAGGGAGAGAAATTACTATAGTGCCCAAGTCTGCAGGGTAAACCCTTAGACAAGAGAGTTCATGGGGCTGGATTTATTTCGAATCCTTCTGACTGTTTTATAGGTCACAGATTTAGCACTCAACCTTATTTCACTTTATTTTCTTCATCTTAACTCCCATGGTACTATTTATTAAGGGAGATGTCAGGTATCTTCCTGTCTCCTTCAAAGAGAACAAGAAGCTTTCAGGAAGAACTATATGCAAAGAAATATCCAACCAAAGCACATTTCTCTGATCCGGAATAATCATGCTATTCATTAGCAATCATAATCGTACTTTCTACAAGTCAGACTATGAAGAACCAGTGTCAGATGAGGTTTGTAACAGAGAATACAGGAAAGCAATATTAATTTCAGATGAGTGAGTTTGAGGTCACATCTTTTTCTAATGAGAAATGAGGTAGAGATAAAATCAAGCTTTGATGAGTTTTTGCAGTGCAGATCATGACCTGATGCAATGTGAAGTCAATCTTTAAAATTCACTGTGGTCTGATTTTACTTGTCCTCAAGGATAGTCATTAGCCTGAGCTCACACTATTGGAATTTGGTTTTAAGGATAGGGCAAAGTTTTCCTGCCATAATTACTTCCATCTGCTACACTAACACATGTGTTCCTGCAATAAAAATTTCTAAAACTCTCCAAACTCCACATGCCCCCTTTTGACTAGGCTCTTGCTGTATTGATGTTTCACCTGCATTCTGTCTGGGTGGGAATCTGTCTTGCAGCTGGCTGCTGCTTCAAGGGTGGGGGAAGCTGGGGGAAGTAAGGCGCTTGCTATAAGACTCCAGTGGCAAATTGAACACAGACGTTTGCCTTGAGCATCAGAAATTGTGGTCATGTGTGTTACATCATACACCCTGTCACATCTCAGTTTATTCCAATGAATTCTTCTTTAATCTATGTTATTTATTCATTTTAAATGACAAAAGTAATATACAAATGTATTCTTATTATAAAATGCTGTATTGGAATAGAAAAAAGAAAATTTTCCTTGAGCACACTTTCCTCCCTCCATCCTAAATAATAAGTGAGATGTCTTCTAGGGATTTGGAATTTCCTCTCCTTAAAGAACAAGCATTTTATATATTGTACATGAGCAGACATTCAAAGACCTCCAAAACTTTTCCAAAGGGAAGAAACCAAAGGAAAATACTTCATGAAGCCCCCCTAAATCACAAAGTGAAAATGCTCCATGAGAAGAAAGGTTGTATATCAGTCAGTGGATGTCTGTAAGCGGGGATTGAATTGGTTTGATGAGTCTAAAAAGTTTAGTAAAAAGATACTTGACAGAGACCCAGGTAGAAAGGAACCCTGAACCATACAGAACATGTGTACTGATTTGCTAAACTTCAAACTATGCACCTATATTAATTTTTAAATTATATCACATTTTTTCAAACGTCGGAAAAGATTATGATGGTGGGGGTTACAAACCAAAACCTGGAAATGTAGTTAAAGGACTCTGTGGATTGGGACCAAACCTTTTGTATTTTCTAAAACAATGGAACCAAGAGTTGGGTTGAACCTGGAGTCAAAAAGAACTGCATTCAGCCCCTGATTGTACCACACAACTAGCTAACACGTGAGCTGGCAGGTCACCTGGGAGCCTTAGTTTTCTGGACTGTTCCATGGGATTCATCTCTGCATCACAGGGCTGTTGTGAGGTGTTGTGTGACTTCATGTCTAGCAAGCAACCTTCCTTGGCTAGCTATAGGTTCCCAATAAGAATTAAAACGGGGGAAAAAAAGACACTGATGTGCCTAAACCTGAAATTTAGAGATATGCGCTAATAATCAAGTGTGGCAATATAGTACATGTTCTTGTAGTTGTGACTAAATGTTATGAACACTTGGCTGGTCTCAGGTTCTGAAACAGATCCTCCCTCCATGTGACTGAGGTGAAACCTAGGCTAGATCTGGAAGCATTACTAGAGCCTGAGCATGCTGAATTGTTGGTTTCCTTGATCAGGATACTGATGAAGATGCCATCAAGAGACTGGCAATGTGAATATTACCTCTTCGTTTAGTTCCTAAAACCATGGTTATTAGTTGCAGGGTCTTCCTTAGAAATTATTTTTTCACATATGTTTTTCACATATGTGTGCATATATATATAATTGTGTGCGTGTGTGTGTGTATATATATATACACACAATTATTTGCTGAGATACATACTTGTCTCAATTTTTTTGTTAGCAAATTCATGATACAATTTTTTTACATAGTAATGCAGACTGTGGATATGTTAGTATGCATGCCTTTCAGTCCTATGGACACGGACATTCCTTGAAGAAGGTGAAAAGTTCAAAGTCCAGAGTTGATCATTTAAGTTGTTAGATTTATTTGACTCTTCTGATGAATGTTTTGTCCAAGAGATAACATTCACTTGAAAATAAAATGTCTGTGTTTCCTGGCAGACTATTTAAAGTAGATGAGTAAGACACAAAGAGAGGCAGAGAGTGAGGCCATGCAGTTGTCAAGGCCCAGAGGAGGACATGACTGAAAGACCAAGGACCATATGCTGAAGAGGTTCAAAGAGGTCATCTAATCTATCCCCGAGACATCAATCATTGCAGTAGACGAGACCACACCTGAACCACAGAAGACATACGACTGTCAAGCCTGCACTGAAGTATCTCAGGAGACAAACCCTTCCTCTGTAACTCTTTTAGAATCCAATAAACCTGCCAGAAAGTTCTTGCATGTTTCTCCCTTGCTGTCTATTACCTATTTCATGGAAATTAGGAAGTGTATCTTAGCACCCTCCTCAACAGCATCTCAGGTTTCAAAACTTTGAACAATTAAAGAGTTATTTTTCAGATCTTTTTTCAGATTTCATTATGTAGTATTTGATGTATGCATATTTGGGTGAAAGTAAAATAGTAAAATAAATGGACGTAAACTATCCACAACCTGGACTAGGAATTAGTTTCATTGCAGCCATCTTCATATTTCTTTCTGAGCCCACTGCTTTGCCCCTAGGGATAACAATTATTCTGAAGTCTGGATTTACTACTCCTTTGCTTTCTAAAAGTTTTGTCATATATAAAAATTTAGATTTTAGTTTTATAAAAATTATATTGTAAGCATTAATTCCTGCCTTGCTTTTTTCCTTCAAAGTAGTATTTCTAAAATTTATTTATGTTGCAATAGTTCATTATTTTCATTGTTACATGATTTTTTTGTTCACATATATCACAACTTGTCTGTTTATGTCTGTTGATGGACATTGCAAATTTTTCTTTTTTCACTGTTTCACTTTTATTTTTATTTTTATTTATTTACATTTTTTTTGAGACAGAGTCTCACTCTGCTGCCCAGGCTGGAGTGCAGTGGTGCAATCTCTGCTCTCTGCAACCTCTGCCTCCTGGCAATTCTCCTGCCTCAGCCTCCTGAGTAGCTGGGATTACGGGCACCTGCCACCACACCCAGCTAATTTTTGTATTTTTAGTAGACACAGGGTTTCACCAGGTTAGCCAGGCTGGTCTCAAACTCTTAGCCTCAAGTGATCCACCCACCTCGGCCTGCCAAAGTGCTGGGATTATAGGTGTAAGCAGCCATGCCCGGCCTTTTTTTTTTTCTGTTTTAAATAATGTTATGAAAAATTTTGAATTTTCATACCTATTTCCAGAGTAACATATAAGCTTCTTTATAGCAATATTTTTCAAATCATAGGTCATTACTGGATTAGAAAATAAATTTAATGAGCCTCAACAATAAACTTGTTAAGTAAAATAATTAAATATAAAGGACCAGAGTAAAAATATTTATAAAATGTTCAGTTTTACAGTTGCATGTTATAACTGCACTGGGTAGCAAAGCTGAAGATAAAGCCAAACTGCTATCCAAATAGTTATATGAATTTATTAGATCTATTAATAGATCTCTAATACTAATGGTGTTTTTCTTTTTTCCATATTCTTGCCAGTGTTTGATATTGCCAGATTTATATGTTTTTTCCATTTTAGTATGAAATCTTATTAGTTAATTTTCATTTCCTTGATTACTGGAAAAGTTGCAGGTAATATTGAGCATCTTTATATATTTATTTGTCGCTTATAGATATTCTGTACATTACTTTTTATGTCTTTCAATTTTCTATTAGATTGTTTATATTTTTATCACTTTGATTCGGGATAGTAAAGAGGTTACTATAGTGAAGCAACTTAGCATATATATTAACCTACATATTTATCTTTTTGTTTTGTTTATCATGGCAAGAGGAACTAAAATCTACTCATTTAGTATAAATTCCAAACACTGTACAATTTTCTTACCTTTACTTCTCAAAGATCCAGTACAAGGAAGGATGCCCACTCCCACCACTTGAATTCAAGATAGTACTGAGAGTACTAGCAAGAGAATTTGGATAAGAGGGAAAAAAAGGCATCTAACTTGGAAAAGAAGTAAAATTATCTTTATTTGCAGATGATGTTATTGCATATATTAAAAAACCCAAAGATTTCATGAAAGGTTTGTTAGAACTAACAAATGAATTCTCAATAGCATTTTTATAAACAAATAAAGACGTATGTGAAAAAAATTAAGAGGAAAAAAAAAGCTAGGAGAGAGACAAATAATCTTTGTCAAAGTGAGAAAAAAATAAATACATGTAGACACAATAGTCAAGGAGGTACTGGTGATAATTTTCTGGAACAATAAGAAACATGAACCAGAGAAATTGAAATTTACAACAAGCAAAACAAATGAAATTAAATTCACTCGCATTGTATATAAGCATGGAATACCTTTCCATTTATTTGTGTACTTAATTTCATCAATGTTTTATAGTTTCATTGTATAGTTCTTCCACTTCTTTAATTAAATTTATTTCTAAGTTTCTTCTTCATTTTTACAAATATTATTTGTTTCTCATTCTCTTTTTCTTGTATTTTAAAGTTTTATTTTTTCATCTCTTGTGTTTCTATGTAACATTCTACTAATATCATTCTTAACTATATTTGTTTTATATGTCTGTTTGCTTTTTCTTTTTATTACCATAGCTTCGTTTTACTTTCTAAAAGTTTTATTTGGTTCTTTTTTCAAATAAGCTAGGTTTTATTTCAGAATATGTTACTTGTTTTTAAATCATATTTTTAAAACTCTTTAAACATAGTTATACTATATCTGAAAATTTCAGTATCTGAAGTGTTTGAGGATCTAGTGTGACTTCACCTATGGTACCTTGCTTCCTTGTGTTGGTGTTTGTTTTGTTATTAAATTACGAACACTTATTGCATAGAACTTTGTTTTATCTTTTAGTAACTTGAATCTTCTATCACACATAACTTACTTGGTAAAAATTCTGAGGACCCTACTTGGGAATTCTTTTATCTAGAGAGAAAATTGGTATTAATCAGTTGTGATGTAAGGGCTGCTACCAGTCTAGGACCATCTCAGGCTTCTTCCCCACCTCAAGTTCCGTTTTCCTTCCTTGTGGAGCCCAGGTTTCATTGATGATTCCAGCCTACCACCTCTGAATTTTTCCCTAGGAGCACGTTGCTTTTATATTACCACTGCTTTCCTTAACACCTGTTTTCAGTTCACTGTTTATTTTAAAATATGTTTGTTGTAAATTATTGTGACAGATATTTAAAGGCTTACTCTGCCATATAAAAGAAGCGTAGGTTTGAACTGTCTTTCTGTATTTTCACTATTGCTGTCTTTCTTCCTGATACATTTAATAGACATAGAAAGATGGATGATGTTTCTCTTTACCTTTCATTTTACATAAGACAGCAATAGCTCAGAAGGAAATCTTATTTATTTCACTAAGCACAAGTTATTAAACCTGTTACAGCTCATTTAAGATGTGAATCTAAGATTTAGATTTGTATTCTAAATTTATGCATCTATTATGTTTATTCATTATTAACTATGACTTCTTTTTTTGAAAGTAAAGATGTGGCTTCTTAGGACAGTTGCAAAGTTTTCTTGGAAGCCATATTATTTTTAAAACAAATTCTGTGAAGCTAAGTTTAAGTTAACCAGAACATAAGTACACACATTCATTAAAACATACACATGGGTTGAGAAATGATGGAAAATGTATTTGGCAAAACCCATTTGGCAGCTTTCTGAAACCAAAACATTCAAAAAATACCATTTAATCATTTTTTTAAAACTAAAACATGACCATATTTTTCAATGCCTAAAAATTTAATAATTTGGGGTATTTGTTGCGGCAGAATAACTTTTAGTAATTCTTAATACTCATTTTATAAATATTAATAGTAAAGTCTGTATATTAGGTCTTGCATTGACTTTTCCAACCAATTTAGAAACTCAAAATGAGCATAGTCAAAAAGGATACAATACTTAACATGACCTGTTATTTTGTACATAGAAGAATGCTGTGTACAAAAGGAAGCTACCACATGTGCAAACAAACAACTCAGCAATGATCAAATTCCAAATTCAATTATTAAAAAAAAAATTCTATAATTAATTGACCAAAAAGACCAGGAAACAGTTTGAAAAAGACCTTTGATTATCACTTTAACTTTAGTGAAGTAATCATTGTCTTCTTAGTTCTTGGATTTAAGCCATTATTTTCACATTCGTGTGAATCAACAGTATCAATTGCAAATTGGGCTACTCGACCATGTGAGATTAGTTTGCTTGAGAAAATTAGGTTTACTTATCGAGTGCTTAATGTGTCTGTGCTAAAACCTGTTCAGGTTCCCCAGGGAATTAACTTTACTTTGACTCTAATGTTGTGATCAAGATTGTTCACATCTAGCATATTGATAGAGAATTACTGTTTCCCAAAAAAGATAGAAGTTTTAGTTATCCATTCATCCAATCTTTGCAACGTGCACCCAATCATCTGCAAATTATCCTTCTCTTCCTAAATTCAATAACTCTTGAGTTTAGGGCTCAGAGAGCACCTTCAATAGCTCCATTCTTAAAAAAAAAAAAAAAAAAAAAAAAAACCCCAACAACAACAACAACAACAAACAACAAAAAGAAACTAAGGCTTTGGAGGTAACCACTTCTTAAACTCTTTAATGGCACAATCAGAGAATATCTTCTTTAACACTAATAGCAGTCCTTGAATGAACATCTACTATATGCAAAGGACTTTATACACACTATCTTCACAGCAGTCCCTAGATAGTATTGTCTCTACAGATATCCATAGAACAGGTAAACTGAAGCTCCTATAGATTCGTCAGAATGGGAATTCAATTTCTAGTTGAAGTGCCAGGACCTACTGCCCTATCTCTCTCCCTCACTTAGGAGGCCTTCTTTCTATGGGTCTTCTCTGGGCCCAAAGGATATTTTTTTGGGTATCTGTCCTCTCTACTCCTGGGTCTCCAAAACCAAGGTATCCCACTAGCTTGGCTGAGATCTAGCATACTCATAGACAATCTGAAAGTAATTTTCCAAGAATACATCCTTAACTCTGATATTTCATAGCTCATAATGAAATAAGATGCACAGAGAACAACTTAGTTTGCCTTCCTGCCTTCTCCCCACTCCTACTCCAAATGCCCCTCCTTCTTAAGGCCACACCCTGCTTTCCCTCCCAGGATAGGCCCAGCCTTCCCACTCCCTGCGGTTACTGATGCATAACCCAAAACAGACCAAGAATTGGATACCCTCCTAAAGTAAACCTCAATCTCCAGCCTTTCCAAAGGTAGTGAGTGCTACAGTTTCCAATCCTCCTGGCTTTCTCCTTCTTACCACTTCATGTCCCTAGGGTACCAAGGGGCTGAATACAGTGCAATAGCCTTATCATTTAATTCTCTCCTGGATTATGGAAATGGTTCTGAAAAACAATTTAAAGATAATTTCATTTTAGGGTTGGGGTTTTGTTTCTTAGTAAATATTATAAACATAAAATTATTCTTTCCAAGTAGTGGCTGCTACTCTTCAATTACATTTCTGTTATTATTACTAGGCAATAATGATTGATATATTTTAATAAAAGCTATCAAGCTTGTTTGTAATTTGGAACCAGAGATGTGTTGTAACTGTCCTTGGTCCTTAAAATCTTAGCAGAAGAAAGACACTACTAGGCCGTAATGCATAGCACAAAATGTTCACATCCTTGAAGGTAGGGACTTTTAGAACACTAATTTTAGGGCCTTGTGCATATGAGACATTAAAAAGGGAACTTGAACAGGAAATATGTCCTTTTGTTTTATTTTAAGTTATATGTATAGACATATAAGCATGAGACCACTGGATTAAGTACTTTGATCAAATGCGTTAGTGGTTTTACACAGCAGAATGTCGGACAGATTTAGAATAAGTGTTGTTTGTACTCATTAATAGTAGCATCCAATGCCATATAAAGATACTAGTTTTTTTTTTCTTCAAAGTTATTACAATTGGTTTATGGAAGTTTGTTTGGGCATGGGGCCTGACGCTAAAAAAAAAAAAAAAAAACCTGGCTCCTCTGTTCTTTTAAAGTCTTTCTAGCAAGAATTTGAGAACTCGAAACTTACTGCAATAGAGAATAGGAGCTAGAGTGTTTAAAACTAAACATATACCTACTACGCTTGAGGTCAAAATACAACCACTTCCTCAGAAAGTTTTGTATAAAAAGCATCACATCTTTTAGATTTACAGGGACATTTCATCCTATTTACTAATTTTAAAATAGCTGCTGACATCAGGGGAATGACGTTGATAAACTTTTATGGCATAATATAAATAGCTAAATTTCTCATAAAGCGCACCAAGAAAAGAGCAAATAGTCTGGCTATTTTCACATAAAACATATTTTCTGTAAAAATGTAAAATCATTGTTTAAATGAACTGTGATGACAATTGCTAGTAACATTATTTTACGTGTTTAAATATTCTTAACTCTTAAAACAAAGGCAAAATGTGGTACTTCTGCACCAAATTTCAATTATTTGTTTTTGAATGGTCTAGCCTTGCTTTTCCAACTATGTTTTGGAGCAAAAGGTCACAAACCCTTAAAGCTTGTCTTTTCCTCAGTCACACTTGCCCTCAAGTTGAATTCTAGATTGTGTGATGGCACATACTTTCTCACTCTACTTTCTGGGGTTTTTTGTTTGCTGAGAAGAAAAATCACTATTTTTTTTGTTCCATGCGTCTTTCTGCTCCACATAGATTGGTTTAAGTTATAAGACAGAAAGAATGCCAGCTCCCCACATGTTCAGGTAGACAGGACTTTGTTCTCTGCTCCAGGAGTGTGTAAAACCACACAATGGTCTAATAATGATTGCTTTCTAGTCGGAAGAGAGTCATTTTCTTTCCCTTCACACTTCTTTTCCCTCAGCCCCCATTTCCTTCAAAGCTTAAAGCTGGTATAAAATTAATTTGCATTGAAATGTTTAAGATCACTTTCCACCATTCTAGCAGAATTTTTTTTTTTGAAAACCTATTTGTTTCTTAAAAGACCTGTATAACTTTTCCACAGGGTTTAGAAATGGAATTCAAGCCAAATAATACTCAGTGTTTAGGCGGAATTGACTAGCTTTTTCTTCATAGCCTGATCAAAAAACAAATCCGTTTTAGACTCCAGTTTTTAAACCTGACATCTGAAAGTAAGAAATCTTTCACTGTAGAGATACATCAATTGGTCTATTTTCTGAATCTATACCATTTTGATTTTAAAACGTAAGACACTGCCTGCCTGCCTGCCAATAGATCCAGAAGGTTAGACAGCACTCCTCGGGTTTTCCCTGGATATCTTGGGGATCTCTGTCAGTGCAAGTAGGCATGGGAAGCTTTCTTAGACACTGCTCTGCCTCTCGGCTGTCCGCACGGAAATACAGCTTCTCAGAGAAACCCTCTTCTCTCATCGCAGATCTTAACATCATTTCCTCTCTTCAGTCAAAGTGTCTTAGTTTATTGAGGAAAGAGAATCAACAGGGCGAGTCATCCTACAATTTTTTCAAAGACCAAATCCTCAACCTGTATTTTGAATTTCGGTTCCATCTTGCTCTTTTCTTAAAGATTTTGCTCATGCTACTGTTCACCATATTCTCTTGGACTAACGATCCTCCATCTTTACTCAATCAGTTCTATCACAAAATACCACTGACACTGCTCTTTTCAAGGTCGTGAGCATCTTTCATGTTGCCAGACCCAACAAGCACTGATTGTTGGCAGCTCCATCTACCTCTCAGCAGCATTTTCCAGGGCTGAATCTCCCCCTGCTTTTCAAATACTCTGTTTTCTTGGATTCCACTGCAATGTGCCTTCATCATACATTTCCCAAATCCATAGTTTCTTACTCCCTATTTACTTTGCAAATCTTTTTTTTTTTCAGATAGATCTCTAACTATTGGTGTTCTTTTGGCCAAGTACTGAGCTCACTTCTTTTCTCTAACCATATTCTTTCCCTAGGTGACCTTATCCAGTTCTACAGCTTTAGATTCCATCTCTATGGTAATGACACAAATTTGTATTTCAACCCTAAAGTACTTCCCATCTATCTGATTACTTCCTCAAAATCTCTGTGCAGATGTCTCACAGTCATCTCAAGTTTAACTCATTCAAATAGAACTCTCATTTTTTTTTTCAATAAGCCCCTTTGTCCAGCTTTCTTTATCATAGTAAGTGGCACCACTATCCACTCACTTTCGTTAAGAGTTATCCTGATTTCTTCTTTTCTCTTACCATGCCCTTCATTCCACCCCATACAATCTACCAGCAAGTTTTGCTCATTTTATCTTTCTTTTTTATTCTTTCTTTTTTTGTTTGAGGTGAAATTTTGCTCTTGTCTCCCAGGCTGGAGTGCAGTGGTGCGATCTCAGCTCAATGCAACCTCTGCCTCCAAGGTTCAAGTGATTCTCTTGCCTCAGCTTTTCAAGTAGCTGGGATTACAGGTGTGTGCCACCATGCCTGGCTAATTTTGTATTTTTAGTAGAGATGGGATTTCATCATGTTGGCCAGGCTGGTCTTGACCTCCTAATCTCAGGTGATCCACCTACCTTGGCCTCCCAGAATGCTGGAATTACAGGTGTGAGCCACCATGCCCGGCTCATTCTAGCTTTCAAATATATATCACAGTCATCCATTCTATGCCTCCTTCTGCCCAGGTTTCAGACAATTGGTGGCCAGAGTTATTGCAGTTGCCACTTAGCACATCTTTTCTTTGCTGCTCTTGCCCACTCACAATCCTCCTGCTAAACTCATCCTTTAAAACTGAAAATAAGCTTATTGTAGTAATTTCCACCATCAAACCAATCAGTGGTTTATCATCAGGTCCCAGCCCATGTCTGCAGAACTACCTCTTGTTCTACCCGTCCCTGCACTAAGCTCAGGCTCACAGATCTTACTCAGGTATCTTGAACATACTGAGATGGGAGTCCTGGTATAAATGGGCTTCCTCAGAAAATACTGTCCAACCATGCCTAAAGAGCCTGCCTCATTAGTTTTTAGCTTAGCCAACAGTTTCTTTCACAGCACTGATCAGAATTTCTAATGACTATTTTTTTTTTACTTTTAATCATTTGCTTCTTTCACAGAACTATAAGGTTTTTGTTACCATATCTACCTCTTGCACTCTTCTATCCTCTTTACCTGGTGACTAGTATGAGTAGGTGCCCAGTAAATAATCATTGAACAAATAGATTCAATGCAGAGTGCTTACAATAACAGGAATTTTTCCACACTGCACATATGATATTGGGCTGCTAATTGGGCTTCTAAATATAGAGCAAATAAATTGTGTAAAATAAGCCATGTGAGAAAATGAATATTTCTTGGAGAATGTGAACTTTGCATTCATTTAGCTTCTAGGTCCCAATTTATGATCCAAGGGCTGCATTAATGTAGGTTTTTTATGATTAATTATTTATGGGGCATTGAAATGATCTGCACCAAAAAGCAGATCCTGCTTTAAATAGCTCTAATATATCGGAAGACATTACTAGACACAATTCAAAACAATCTACACACAGATTATTACAGGTTTGCTGAAATTATATTAATTACCCATGATATAACACAACGTGGGGAAAAACACTATTTGAAGTCCTTTTTAAATGATTAAAGGGGCAGCTGTTTCAAGATCCAGGTGCTAAGGTGAAAATAGAAATTTACATCCAACTTTTTAATTCAAGGATTCTGTTAATCATGATATTATGGACCTGATTTTCCTACTAACTACACAATCTAGATTTCATTTATCTTAAGAGTTGATGATGTTTGTTTAAACATTCACATTATTTTCTTAGACAGTCAGAGGATATTTTTGTATTTTCGTGGTGGAAAAAAATTAAAATCAAAATATACAGAAACATTTGAATTTATCTCAGACAATAAAGAGAAATTTATATAGAGACAAGGAAAAGAAGAGAATAAACTTCAAAGAGTCTTCAAATGAATTCTTAATTGCAGCATGTATGTTGTGTATACAAATATGTAATACATATGCATGCACTCCCAACCCCTTCCCCCCCACACACATTTCCCTGTAAAAGAGATTTGATTGATGTACAAATGGAAGACTGGAATCTTTCCCTCTTGTGCCTTCCTTACAACTATAGCAGTCTTTGAGGCACTTATTGGACTACTTCAGTCTTTTCAAACTGGAAATAATTAAACTTTTAAGTCCTAAGTTATACATTGTATGTTAGAATTAACTTCTCTCTTATGCATTTAGTATAGTACCAATTATGTATCACTCTTAGAGAATTAAGAAAGTAGTGACTCAATTCATTTTCTGTGTTCTGCGGTTGAGATGAGAAAAATCTATAGGGTATCAGTAATTTGAAAACCACTGATAGTAGTAGTAGAAAAAGATGATTACATAGAATATGTTTGTCAAATAGACTACAAAAGTTCTGTTCTTCCCCCACTTACTTTCCCATAGCAGACATTGTTAATCAATCATGGCACTCTGCTCCTGTGTCTGGATGATGCCTTTGAGTTCTCCTGAACACTCTGCTGTAGGCAGCCATTGCTTATCAATCAGAATCAAGAATACAAGATGAAGGCAAATTGTCATTCTGATGTGGAAGATTAGGGTGATTGAAAAGGTGGATGAAGAATAAAGCTAATATAATAAAATCAATCTTCTGATGAATTGTCTACCTTTCCCATTCAAAGTTTTAACGAGGAACAAATATATGTGAATATCATGAATGATATTTTAAGCTATTACGTATTGTTTTTAAAAATATTAATTCCTTGGGTTATTGAAGATGTTATTATTCTGTATTTATTAAGAATAGTCATATAATTTGGCATATAGATAGGCAGAAAGGAAAAAATAGTAATCAAAGTTATGTACTTATTAATAAGGAGAATGACATCATGGCTACTAAAAGAAAATTAAACATTTATAAAGTATGAAAAGGGTAACCTTTGAAAAAGGGAGATCAAATTGAAACATGCCCTATCAAGTAGCTGATTCTTTCATTGTTTGCACATAGTATGAACCCCAAGGTCTCCTAAACAGATATAGTAACAGCTCAATAAAGACCGTACAGATAGAAAAAACAGTTGGGTCCTTTGCCCCCCAAACCTCTTTCTATTGCATTTCACATTATTTGCAGATGGAGCCATATCTTCCTGATACTCTTGCAGATTCATCCCCATCCAGACTCTGGGGCTGTATAGACCACTAAACGAGATGCTTATCTCTTTGATATCAATGGATCCTGTCTGTCCTCTCCTAGTCTACCCATGCTTCCTATTGTAATGTTCAGACTTCTTCCCCTATTCCTTTCTTCTAAGTCAGTTCCAATTTTTCTTTTCCTACATCTGACTTCCTGTTGGAGTTTTTTATCCTGAGCCCCAATTTGTTTTACTTGTTTGTTTTTAGGACTTGGAAGTGGTATCTTGGCACTTGGGTGGACCCAAGCTCAAATCTCAGACCCTACTGTTTATTGCTTGTCACATATTGTCACACCTGAAACTAATGGCTCTCTTGTTAGGATCAGTGATGATGACAAAGATGATCAGAAATATCTTCATGTATAATTTTAATTATACATGAAAGTAATTATGATTATCTTCATTTTACGGACAGAGAATCTGAATCTCAGATGGACAAAGAAACTGAGTCTCAGAAAAGTTAAATACATTGTCCAAGATTCACAGTGAGGAAGTAGCAGAGCTAGAGTCAAACCCAGGACTGTTGATCTCTAAGTCTTCTTATCTTTTTTCTTTTTTTCCTTTTGAGATGGAGTTTTGCTCTTGTTGCCCAGGCTGGAGTGCAATGGTGTGGTCTCTGCTCACTGCACCCTCAACCTCCTGGATTCAAGCAATTCTTCTGCCTCAGCCTCCCGAGTAGCCAGGATTACAGGTATGCACCACCATACCCAGCTAATTTTTGTGTTTATAGCAGAGATGGGGTTTCACCATGTTGGTCAGACTGGTCTTGAAATCCTGACCTCAGGTGATCCACCTAGCTTGGTCTCCCAAAGTGCTGGGATTACAGGTGTGAGCCACCATACCTGGCCTAAGTCTTCTTACCTTTTCTAACACAACACATAGGAATGCTCTGCCTGCTCTTTCTCCCCCTAGTAGATCTACCATTGTTCATTCACGTATTTGTTCATTCAGCAAATATTTACTAAGCAACTCTCAGGTAGGATGTAAGACACTGGGAATACAATAGAGATATATGAAATAATTCTTGACTGTACAGACCTCCAGGAATGCCCCAAATCTCCAATAACAAGGGTCAGCAGACTTTCCATTTATTCTAAATAATGATAAACTATAAAAGACTTTTTCAAAAGAAACTGTACGGTCTAATGTGTGTTTTAGGAATACTATTCTCAGTGGGGAGGCCATATTAGATTGTGCATATGAAGGAGTAAAGAATAACTAATAAATTCATAAATAATCTAACAAGCAACAATAGTCCCAACCTGGGTGATGTTAGGAATAAACAAAGAGGAAGATGAGCAACTTTTAGGTTGAATGACAAAGATTTGCTGAGTGACTGAATATAAGGACTGAAGGAGAGAGAACTGTCAAAAATGGTCGTAAGGTGGGTACAAAAAATATAGAAAAAATTAATAAGATCTAATATTTGATATCACTATAGGGTGACTACAGTCAATAATAACCTAAGTGTACATTTAAAAATAACTAGAAGTGTATAATTGGATTGTTTATGTCCTTTGTAACATAAAGTATAAATGCATGAGGGGATGGATACCCCTTTCTCCATGATGTGATTATTACACATTGCATGCCTATATTAAAACATCTTATGTACTCTATAAATATGTCATCTACTATTTACCCACAAAAAATAAAAATTAAAAAATTAAATGAAGTCTCTAGACTATGATGCTAGATGGTAAATAACACAAATGACAGTGAATGGATGTTTTAAAACTAGAAACAAGTTTGTGGGAGAATATAGAGCTGAGTTTTGAACTTGTATTTGAGGCACACGTAGGGAACCAGGTACGTTTTTACTAAGTGCCTGGAAATTCCAGTTGGGAGCCTATGAATAAGGTAAGATTTGAATATAGAGGTTTGATAACATCTGTTGAGTGATGCCAGAAGTCATGGGAATAAATGTGATGCTTGAAGGAGAAAAAATTTAAAAAGAATGAAAGAGTCCAAAAGTGAATATAAGAGTTAAACTTGGGTTTAAAATACAAGTGTGAGAAGTGGAACTCACAAAAGAGATCGCTGTACGTTGCAAAATACATCTACAATCCCTTCTTCTCTCTTCCCTATGGCCTTGCCTCATACAGTGTGGTTTTTAAGATTTTCTTATTAAGAAGTAGAGTCTATTTTCCCTCATCTTGAATCTTGGTTGCCCTTTGGACTGGCTTTGTTAACAGAATGCAGAAGTGATTATTTGACTTATGTGATTTCACATTCTTATTTAGAATTTGAGCAGTTGCCAAGTGTACAAGCCCAGGCTGACCTTTGCAAGTGCAAGCAGGAGGATAGGAGGCCTTCTGGAGCAGAAACAAACCAGCCCAGTAGAGGCCATTCTGGGCCAACCATCCCCCAGTTAAGCCAGCAGCTAACCACAGAGACATGAGTAAGCCCAGCTGAGACCAGAACTGCTGAGCTAAGCACAATCCAAATTACTGACTTGTAGAATTGTAAACTAAATAAATGGTTGTTGTTTTAAGCTATTAACTTTTAGGAGAGCTTGTCATGCAGTAAGGTAAAGGTAATTGATACAGAGATTGAGATAGAGAAGGAGGAAAGTCAGCATAAGCTAGCATCAAGAGTAAGGAGGGAAAGAAATACAAAGAGAAGAGAGTGATTGACAATGTGAACTATTCCAAACATACCAGACATAACTAAGACTCTATTGCATTTGGCAATGAGCAGGATTCTGCTATTCTGAAAGTGCAGTTTCAAGTAACGAGGTGGGTGGGGAAGACCAATTGCAGGAGAAATAGAGATTGAGAGTAAAGTCTTCATGTTCAATGTAATTAAGAAAAAGTTCCCTTCCCTGGGAGAAAAGATTAGAGGCAAGAACACTATGATCCTTAGTGTCTTCAGCAATAAAATAAGGAGGTTAGTCTTGATGATTGTGGAAAATGCTTCCTTTACTTGTGCTCTGTTGTTGGTGGGAGACAGAAGAACTTGATACTCATACACACAGGTTTGAAATCAAACAGGTGTGAGTGTTATTACAAATTCCTTCTGTGTGGTTTTTTTGAGGTTACATAGATCAAGTCTGAATTTTCTGTTGTACTAATACTACTGATAACACTAATAATTATATCCACCCAGTAGCATAACATATTACATTAAATTAAATGCTACATAAATTGAGCTAGCACTGTGCCTGGCAAATTATCATTGTTAATAGCATCATCATCATCATCATTATTGCCCCTAAAACTTGAATAAGTATTTCTTTACTTTGAGCGCAAGTCTAAATTGTTATATTCCCCACCTGTTGGTCCAGTTCTGTTTAATAGCAATGCTTTACGGTTTGAGCATTTGACAGTTTCACCATGTCCTTTTACATCTTTGCATTAGGATTTACTGAACTTTTTCATATGATTTCCCTTGGACACCTTCAGTTCTTCTTTGGCCTTAAAATAGATTAGAATCAGAGACAGAGATAACTTAAGGCAGTTACAGTAGGATTAAGTTACAGTTGTCAATAAAGGAGGAAACAAGAAATGTTAAGCACAAAAGCACAGACATCTGAAGCCATTCAGTGTAGGGCAAAGAAGCAAACTTCCAAATGTTAATTATACTATTATACTTCTGCACAATATAATTGATGTGCATAATGATGAACCTACTTATTAAAAAAACATTAAAGTATATATATATATATATACTCTGTTTTCTAAAGCAGAAACTTTTTAAAGGCTAAGACTGAGCAACAAACTGTGTTTTTTGAGTGGAATCTGAGGTACAGTACAGAAAGCAGACAAATAGAGTTGTCCTTGGTGTAGTAGTAGAGATAAAGACCCTAAACGTACCCACCTAACTTGATAAAGACCTAATATGACATCCCTGTTGCACAGGGAGGGTCGTTTGGAATTTCAGGTGTGCCTTAGAAAATGATGTAGAGCAAAGCATGAGATTAATTTTCTTTTCAGAAAGTAGACATCAAAATATTTAAAATACAGTTTGGTGTATTAAGGGTTGTATTATCTGGGAAACATATCGCCTACAGAAAATTGTAGTCCTTCACAATTTTAGATAAATAAGATTTAACTCTTTTTTTTTTAAGTAGGAAATTTTCTCAAATGTCATTTTTAATTTTTATAGAACAATTCTACTGACATTCACAGAAGCGTAACTTTCATAGGAGAACCTCAAATAAAATTCCTTTATTTCCACCTCATAAAACATTCTTCCTGTGCAAAGTATATCCATACCTAAGAAATATGCATTATCAGTCTCTTGAAACACATTGTCAGCTAATATCAGAACATTTCTCCCTAGTTACTAGCTTTTACATGTTTTCTTTGTTCGTGAACTCAAAATCAGATCTAATAAATATGAATTTTCAAGCAAAGAACAAAGAATTAAGCAACAAATGAAAAGTTACAAATTAAAATTAAGGGTGATATCAGTACAGACAAAAAGAAAAATTAATTGATAGATTAAAAAAAAAAACCTCGGGGATTCCAAAGAATGCCAGTCAGTCAGCATGACACATATACAAGTTCTACAAACATAATTTCTTTTTTTATTACCTAGGAACATTAGGATATACTTTCTTGACTGTAGTAATTGTGTGCAGTTAATTATAAATGAAACAGAAGTGCTAGTAATATTAGAGACTTGTACTCTGCATAAAACTGGAAATTACTGCTATTACTCTTGGTTGCTGGAGAATATTAGGTCATAGATGCTAATTAGCAGTTCATAGCCCTCCTACGGGGGGAATCTCATTACCATATGAAACTGTGTTGGTTGCCAAAACCTAACACTTATAGCACTCTGACCATTTTTGTTTGAACAATTATAAGGTATGATAAAACTAAAGATCAACTTTGCTGTGTCTGAGCAGGACCATGAAGGCTAATATACACAGTCCCATATTTGGTCACTAGTTTAAGAAAAACAGCCATATTACACTTTGAGCCTCCCAGTCAGTATGTGGGAACTGATTAAGAACAAAAAGACAGAAGTTTTCACCATTACAAAGCACAAACAACAGGATCTCCCAATAAAAATCTGTTCTCAAAACAAACAAACAAACAAAATAAAGAAACAAAAGTATTGTGGGATGGGAGAGAAATTGAAATGGTTTTAGGACCTCTCTAATGGTTAATTTATCATACAAGTTTATATATATGTATACACACACTCACACGCATGATCAGCCCTGACTCTATCTATATTTGTATTTATACAGATACATATACTACATGTATCTATATTAGATAGATAGATAGGTAGACAGATAGATGATAGGTAGACAGAGAGATAGACAGACAGACAGACAGATAGATAGATAGATAGATAGATAGATAGATGATAGAGTCCTTTTAAAATAGTCCAATACTTTAAAAATAAGACATTTCTTCAGCTTATTTTGGTACTTTGGTTTTTTTAAAAAGAGAATTTAAAAGCTATGATTTCCTGCAGCTTTTCCATTTATTCCAATGAACATATATGTAATCATTTGGAGAAAGATATTGTAAGAAAGAAGAACATGTTAAAACTACAACCTGAGTTGAGCTATTTCTACTAAAGCAAGATAAATTAGATAATGCATTAATCCTGACTGCTTAGTCAAATTAGGTTTTATATTGAAATATAAGCTACATTTCTGGTGAAAAAAGAATATTAAATCCTTTATATTTATATCATGGTGTACACATGGCCATGCACACAAATATACATACACAAACACTAGTGGCCAGAGAGTACTTAACGAGTGAGACAAAAAACCTAAGAATAAATCAGAACCACAGGAATACATGGATTCTTTATTCTAAAGAAGGTACATTCATTTCTTGTCAGTGTAATGACATGTCCCACTCTTAATTGGCTTCTTTTCTCTTCCCAGAAATGGTATATCCATTTTCACCTGTGGAAGTAAAATTAATTAAAGGAGCAATAACTTGTAAAAATTGGAAGAGTAAATCTTTCTCCTCTGTATCATATCAAAGGTTCCATGTGTTACAAAATGCCTTTGTCCTCCTCCTAAGCTTTGGCCAAGGCTTAAATATAGTCTAGAATCCAATATAGATGAACTCTGAGTTCATTACACAAGGCGAGAAAGAACTGGGGCTCTGGTGAGAATTAGTGAGGAAGACAAACCAACTCTGTCCTGAATCAGCAGAAGACAGGAGATAAGAGGAAAGAGAGAGCTAGGAGCATCTTGTTTTAATTTACACACTTCAGCCTTATGAGAAGAGAATTATCTTCTTGGATGTCTTGAACTGAATCAAATCTCTGTTATGTGCAGCCTCAGTGCCAAATATTCTGACCCATTGTCCCTGTGAAAGCACTTTAGCTTGTGCTACAACTTCTGCTTGAAAATATGCTGCTGCTGACATGGCTCGTGGCCATCAGCTATGGGCACCTGCCAGTAGAATACTGGATGTAGGTATTTTATTTTATTTTATTTCATAGTAATATATGTTAACTGAAAAAAAATCACTGGAAAATTCAGTAGGGGAAGATACCTCAATTTCTGTAACAGAAATCATTATGTACTTTGTTAACATTTGGATGTGTGTTTGCCTGGCTCTACATATCTGTTTATAAACAACAATTGCAACAGCTTATATTAGTAATTTATTGTTTACAGTATTTTCAAATCTTGGTCTTCACAAAAAGGTGGGGAGTAAGAATCCTATAAGATTGTGTGCTTGTGTGTGTGCATGTGTGTGTGTGTGTGTGTGTGTGTGTGTGTGTATTTATCATCCTACTCTAACAATTGTCCCACCTGTTCCATCAAAAGCAAAGGTTAATTACATTTCTGTGGAGCTATCCAGCAGAAGGCTACTTTTCTCCCACTAAATTACAACAAGAGTAAATTAGAGGTTTTCAGAACTTCAGGGTTTTGATTGATGAATTCATTAATTCACCTTTTCAAAGGGAGGGCTCATGTTTTAAATATTTTATGTACAATTTGCATGTTGGCATTTTTAACAGCTTTTAAAAAAAATTAGACAGTGCTTAAGAGAAAGGTCAAACTGATCACCTTGGAGCCCGGATGCCTTTGTAATGCACAGAGCAAGAGGCAGGGTTAAGTCTTCCTTGTCATTCTCTCTCCTGAAAATTAGTCTGTCCTGGGAAGCTCCTTGAGCTGCTTGTATTGTTCCTTTAAATATGGTAAATGAGATATTAGAGTTCCATTACCCAAAGTGAGATTCTCTTTGCATCAGGGTAGATATGAACACTATCCAAAAGAGGTTTGGCTTTTATTTCACCTTGCATATTTACGTTGACAAATACATGAAAATGGCATTTCCATTGTCCACATGAAACCTCTCCATCCAAGTTTTATGCACTTTAATGTATTCTATATCCAGTCATTGATGCACAGGCATCTCTCTACACTCCCAAGACAACTGATATGTGCCTGTGAACTCTGCTTCTGACAGATAGAGTCTTCCAGTCATTGAACAATTTATCTCTGATTTAAGGAAACATTCATCATCTGTATACACATAATGTGACATCAGAGAAATGGTAAAAGAAGTAGCAGAAACTGGAATTGTTTTTGTCTCTCACTAAAGCTTCCAATGTAATGCTATATGCCCCCCAACACCCCCAATAACTTTTAACTTATTTTGGCTACTTTTGAGAATTCACGAAGAAACAAAGCAATTGCAAAAGATTTGTTAAGTTTTTTTCTCAGTTAACCAGAATTAACTCTGATTTAAAAATAGAGATAGAGCAAAAGAGAGGTGGGCAGTCAACATGATTCGTTAATGGCATGCAAAATTACTATTTAGTCCTCCGTCTAAGATTAGATGGGATAGACAGAAATGGGCATGTAGATACATATCCTGGCACAAATTGCAGGACAAGTCATATAAAACAGTTTTTCTTTAAAAACATCTTACAAATTAAAGAGGAGTCTTATTTTAATGCCCTACCTGCTTAATGCACCATCAAGCCAAATTGGTTCACACATGCAGAACATTAAGCAGGGATCAAGTATAATGACTTAGGGTTTTCAGGACATTTAGAAAGAACTGTTAATGTATATGAAGTTTCATCCTTATTAAAATCTGAGGCAGTATTTATGCCTTTCTCTGTTGGTGAGTCCATCCTATTGCTGCACACAACAGCGTGTTCTTGGCCTCATTCTCAGTCCTTAATTTGTACTTGAAAAATATGTACATGTTGAGCCAGATGCTTCCAGTGCCTAAGGTAACTCTCTAATAAATTAGGCACTTGAGAAAACAGAATTAACCCTTTCACCAAGAGATCTGCATAGAGACCCACCTTGCTTTACGTAATGCATTATCTGAAAATTTAACTCTACCAAAAAGGAATTAGAATTTACTGTAATTTTACATATAGTACAATATTTTAATGCTTACAAAACTGCCTTTATTTACAAAAACTTTTTTTTCCCCAAATAACTCTCTAGAAATTTGTCTACTGGGCAAAGCTACATACTTCTAAAATGAAAAATATCCTCTGGTGTCCTGGGGAGAAAAATCAACTATGTTTCCCAAATGTGCCCCATACTGTTTTTAATCCACAACATTAATATAATTCACACATGAGGCATTAGAAGGCTATTCATTAATTGCAAAAAGAGTGTTTAGAGCCAAGTTCTACCTGTGTTATTGATGTGGCCTATTTTATTTTAATTCAGAAAAACTAAATTATTGTGTTATTGAAAGTGCTTCATTTGTACTTTTAAGGGTTGAAGATAGTCCACTCTTTCTTTCATGTTCTCTCTTTATTTCAAATGACTGAATATTCTTTGAAAATATTGGCTTCGGCTGGGGCGCAGTGGCTCATGCTTATAATCCCAGCACTTTAGGAGGCCGAAGCAGGCAGATCACAAGGTCAGGAGTTCGACACCAGCCTGTCCAATATGGTCAAACCCCATTTCTACTAAAAAATATAAAAATTAGCCAGGCATGGTGGTGCGCGCCTGTAGTTTCAGCTACTTGGGAGGCTGAGGTAGGAGAATTGCTTGAACCTGGGAGGCGGAAGTTGCAGTGAGCTGAGATCATGCCATTACTGCACTCCAGCCTGGGTGACAAAGTGAGACTCCATTTTTAAAAAACTAAAATAAAAACAAAAGAAAAAAACATTGGCTTCATGTGCAACTAATCTAAGCTGTTTATAACCTTTGTGTATTTGAGTCACACTTTTAATATTTCAATGTTTGGCAGAACATTTGAAGGGATGAAAGGCTCACAATACTGAACAAATCAGTAATAATTACAATACAATGACTATTACAGAACAACAACATAGCAGAATGTCTCTACAAGCATTCTGACTGCACACTTCACTTGGTTAACCTTTTGCACCATGCTTAGTTTTTGAACAGGGCCATCTCTAGCCCCAGTCCGTTAAAAATACTCATGAAGCAAAGTTCTTTCTAGTTCCAGCAAACTTGCAGCCAGTTATATACATCCCTCTATCTCCTCAATCTTCTGATAGAAACTTCTATAATTATATATCAACATAGGTATAGCAAAGAAAAGCTTTGCCCATTCAGGTCAATCTGATGTTTACATTAGAAATTGTTGTGGGAATAAACATTGTATCTTAGAAATCCAAGTGACTCCATGACCTAGTCAACCTCTTGAAAAACCTCAAAATTCTTAGAGTCTGAATGAGCATATTTACCTTACACAGTCACAAGCCCTCTTCTCTGTTGGGTTGGGTGAAGACAGTGGGTGGGAATTGAATCCTGTAAAGAATTTCATGAGATGTTAAAATTTTTGCAGGTAACTTTTTCACTCCACAAAACCTTGCCACTTGGTTGTCCTTCCCTGTTTGTCTGATATACATCATCACTCTGCTTTCTCATTTATGTCAAGTTTTTATTCCTCATAGCCCTTTTATAGGCTACAAGTCACGTGTTGTATGTATTCTGATATGCTCCTTTTCAAACTAAGTCTAATTTGTCCTTCTTTTGTTGTCATGAACATCTGCCTCCTCACAGACCGTTGAACCCATTTAAAATAAGATAATTTGTCAGGTGCAAGAAAATTTGTGCCCCCACACAGCACCTGCAAAAAGAAAGTCTTTTTTTCCCCCAAATTTCTTCAATATTATAGCTACCAAACATAGTTATGTTAAAAAAAAAATCAGTTCAAGGATAACATAATAGCAAGATTTTGAAGACCATTTTTTATGGTAGCTGCATTTTTCTTATCTTGGAGTTTCCTTTTTGTTCAGCATAAAACTGAATATTCTTTGGTATAAGAATATAAACCAGACTTACATGTGTCCCCAAATTAAACATTCACTGCTCAATTCTAGATTTGCTAAGAGATGAAATTTTAGCATAGAATCATAAGACACAAGTTACAAATTCAACTTGCATCTCAGTAAATACTTCTTATAGACATGATATGATGCATTTCTAAAAAGCAAATGTAAAGTGAAATTATTGTTTAAAAATCAGTGTTTCAAATATAGGTATGTGAAATTTAAAATTGGAAATATTTAACAATCATACATTTAGGATAGTTTCAATAGTCTTTGGATTTAGATTTACCAAAAGAAAAAAAAAGTTGTGGTAAAAACTTCTTAAGGTTGGAAATGTACCTGGGCATGAAAACGCAAGGCAGAATATATAACATAATCTAAGGGCTTCTGGATTTTAATCCCAACAGTGACATGTACATGTTACTATGGGCAAGTAATTTACTGGTCAAAATTTGCTCTTCCCATCAGCTAAACTGCAGTGGTGAAACCCAAATATCTGCCCACATTTCAGAGGATCAAAGTGACTTAGTGCACATGAATAGGCCTTAAAATCACAATAAGCATGCAAATACAAATGACTACTATTATTCAGCAATAAAATTAATGTATATGAAAAAATACTTATGTGGAGTTATATCTCAGTCATACCAACTCTGTTAAAATACAGAGTCCTTTCAAAGTCATGGCTTGGACACATTTACTGGGGCTTCATTTCATTTGATAGCATTGCCCTTTACAACATTTTGAAATGTTTTATTCACTTGAATTACTTTTGAAATGGTTAAATATTCATTAAAAAGAACAAAATATGCCTGAAAATGTATACATATATCTACCCAAGTTTACTTATATTTAAAATACAACTTTTTCAAAACTTACTACATTATTACTTATTTTACTATATTCGAAATTTGGGGTTTGTAGCTACAACTTCTATAGTTCTAAATAGCAATTATAAATTATTGTTTTGCCTTTTATATAATTGATAATTCTAAATACTAGAAACAAAACTATAGTCAAATCTTATTATTTGCTGGGAATATGTGTTTTATAAAGTCACTGGCAACACTGAATTAGCAAATACAGAACCATTGCTTCTAGGGAAATAGGTTAGATTTCATCAACCCATCATTACATAACCTCGTTTTATGTGTCTTTCTGTTTAGAGAAACCTTTTAAAATATATATTGTTGATTCATTAACTTATGCCTAAACAAAGATTATCAAACACACCAATTTTCTCCTTAAGGCACATTGTCACAACCTTCTTGTGCTTAAAAACAATAAACAATACTTCAGCACTGTACTTGAGGGCCATTTTAAACAGCAAAATGCCCACCACAAACAAAAATACACACACACAAAAGTGGCACAAAATAGACAGTTAAGTGGATGGTTGCACACAGTACGAGAACTGAAGCAAGAAGACAGAGTGCTGTCTCGTTCTGTTTCAGCTGAGAAGGGGCACAAAGGGTGAGTCCAGTTTTTTACCACTCTGCACAAATCTAAATGACTGCAAAAGCACCACGACTGTCGTTACAAATAAATTTTATAAATAAATTACAAATAAATTGTAAAGAGTAGCCAAATTCAAAATCTACAAATGAAGATTGAATATATCTTCTAGAAAGTTCACAGGATTCTCAGGTTGAACAAAATTAGCCATTTACTGGTTCATCCTGTGTGAGGCTGCTCTTTAGCAGGGAGCATCGAATACATTGAAGCAGAGCTGTAAAGCCACTCACGATTCACCAGTAAAGATTTAGTGTCTGTCTTTTCCCCTGTAATTCTTTCATTTAAAGTGCTGTCCTGCAAATGTGTTTGTTTATGAATTCTTTTATGGGACAGCTTAGATGATGATTATTATTTATTTATAATTTAGGACATCTGGAAGTAAGTTTGTGTAAACAAATTCCTTTTGCCTCCTCTCCTTACACCCCAATTCTCCAAAGCTATCATAGTTTATCATCTGTAGCTCAAAAGAATAGAGGATCTCAGTGAATGGTGCTGACCTGAGGAGCATTTGCTTTACCAGTCAAGCCATTGCCATGGCCTTTTAAAGTAAATCTGAGTCACTCTGGCTTTCAACCTGGTAAACTACTGTCATTACAAAGGAAAAGTTCATTTTTACCCTGTAGGTTGTTTCTTCTAATTTCCTATCATCTCTACTGAGAAGAATTCTCAGTACATGAGGTGAGTTTGGTATGTGTACAAAGACAACGGCCAGGTTTCAGTCATCCACACAAAGTTCTGGCGACTTCATCCATTTTATCTCCAATACCTCATCAGTGAGGAAGAGGACAAGCTGACTGAAAAAGTTGAACTGAATCTGCATATCCCATGACAGGTTCTATTCATTAAAAAGCCTGATAGAGCCATCATTGTTTATACCTATTTCTAAGATTGCTGCTTTAGCATTTAATGAGTTGATCTCCAATGTTCCAGAAATAATATTCCACAGCATGACTGTTCACTAGATTCTAGTAGATATTCTAATGCAATTTAAAAAAAAAAACTCTAGGAGTAAGGACCCTGGGATTTAAGTTGTGCTGCTGCAGGTTGTATAAGGTTGGGCAGGTCACATAGTCTCCTGTGCTTTATTTTTCACATCGGTTGAATACAGACAGTAAGAGTTACTTCAAAGTTATATTTCAAAGGGTAAATATGAGAATCTAATGAGATAATAAATGCAAAAGTGTATTATAAATAGACAAGCACTTTAGGAATAGAATTTTGTATATGACATAAGTCAATGTAAATACAGTAATTACACAGTAATATCATTATTTCTAAAATAATTTTTTTAAATACAATAAAAACAGGACCATTTTCTGAGCCAGAACTCTTAATTTTATTTTTGTTGTTTCAGAAAAGAAATGTCTGAGGAAATTTATATACAGATAAGTGTCAGGAAACAATAATAGAACCTTTGAGTCTGATATCCATAGAAAGTTCCATGTCAAAAAATCACCGATACAGAACCTTCTATTTATTCCCCACTAAACTTCATAAAGTGGTTTCCAGGTCCTCAAAGCAGAAATACTTGACATCATGCTGTTTTTGTGATTTGGAGGCTGTGACTTGGTTGAACTCATCATAGCCACACTCTCAGAAGCCGGAGTGCGAATATATGCTTAATTCAATTACGTAACATGTAAACAATCAAGAGAGCGGAGAAAACCTGCCTTGGCTCAATTTCAGATTTGATCACATAATTAATATTGATCAAGTCACCAGATAATTTCCAGTCTTGCCTAGTTTTTAAAATAAATTTTCTATTTTCATTGAGAAATCTGCTTCACATCTAGGTTTGAGAACATTTGTTTTGGATTTCTTTCTCTTGATCCAAATCGCTTTATCTCCGGTCTGCAAAAGCCCCACTAACATTCTGACATTCAGGACTTTTCATCAGGCCACATCTTTCGGGTGAAATCTCAGAACAGCGGAGGCAAATGAAGACTCTCACTTCCCACAACTCCTTTTAGCCATTGTTTTCTCTCATGGTATTCCATTCAAGTCCATCACCCATAAACTAACTAAAATTTGATCAATATATGCTTGTTTATGACCTTTTTTTTTTTATAACTAATGCTTAAGCCAATTTAGCTTCTAAATAGATAAAGTCCTTAGAGTGGATCCTTAGAGTGGACTTTATCTATATTGTGTTTGATATATTGTGGTTTATTCAATAAACACTTAACAGCAACCAAAGAATTGAACCAATTGACATGTCAGGTTTATAGATTTAGTGGATGACTGGCACTTTAAAATAATCCTTTAAAGGTCGAACAAAATAAAGTATGAAACACTGGAATTAACTGTCTCTGGATATTCTAGGACTACAAATGTTACTGTAATCAACAAACATTGAAAGAATCAAGCTGTTGGTCCACATAAAGACAGACTTCACTAAATCTTACTTTAGTGACTATTGAGGGTGCTCTCTTGGTAAGAAGTAATACTCAGTTGGTATTAACTCACTTGCTTTTGTGTTATTTTACCTAGAGACCCATCTTAAAATCCTATAATTTTTACCTTTTTGAGCTTTCTTTCCCAATGGGTAGGCACATTTCAGCCCTATATATGTCTCAATGTTAGATGTCATAAGTATTTGATGAGTAGCTTTGCATAGTCCATTGTCATCAGTGAGGAATTAATCCCTTCACGGGAATAAACCAGGTCTCCTCCATAGAAGCTAAGTTTTATGCATACAGGAACTGCAGTAGGTTTTATGAGCCCTTAATATTCAGGGAACAGATTTGGTTGACTCTAAAAATCACCTCTATCTCTTTTTAACTTGTGGTGTACTTCAATTATACTTTGTAAAATAGAAAGGACTGGGAGTGCCCCTTGACAATAGCAACATGGAGTAGCATATATGCCCCACATTTCACTGAAACAAACCTGTTTCCAATTCATTTTAAAGGCCCTGTGGCCTGTATAAATGTTCTGGCTGGCCACCTGATGAATATGACAAGCACTTGGCTAAGAAGACGTGAGTGAGGTCACTGTGGTATTTGTAGCTTTCATTCTTTTCTTTGGCAAATCATAGGGTTCAACAGCAGGAGAAAAAACAGTATTAACACCCTGAGTATCAAAACGTAAGTTACTCTTTTCTTTAGCTTTTATGAATCAAACTTACAATTTTCTTTTTATAATTCAGAGAATGCATCAACAAGGAATTTGAAAAGCTCATTTTGTGAGGGCATGATATGTATCTTCCAAAAAAATTAGCAGCATTTTGAAAACACAAGCACCTTATTTATAAAATCTAAGATTTGTAGCTTAAGTTTAACCTTTGAGTTGTTATAAATAGTTAATTTTATTAGCTAAAATAACATATCAAATACCTATACCTAGCATGGACTATATGCAAAGTGCCATACTGAGGGCCTTAGAAAATCCAGACACTTAAGAGATACCCTCAATGAGCTGATGGCATAATCAGGGAAATGTATACAAAGTGACTATTCAAGGAAAAAAATAACTGCATACTAGGATATTGAAAGTATTTGTTTTGTAAAGTGAAGCCAAAGACTCAAAATTTAAAATAAAACTCTATTTTTACTAACAATTGCATCCCAGGACCAAGAGAAGACCAAGGTAGGCAAATAGTTTCATGTCTCTTTGCTCTTTAAATTTCTAAATCATAGTTTTTATTATATTTACAGATACCACCTAAAACCCTTTTGGAGAAACTTTTTGGGGTCAGTGGTAAGAGTGAGAGTGGGTAGATTTGGGGACATTTGGAAGAGGAAATGTAACGGAAAGTAGCTTTTGATATTTGGAGCGATTAATATTTGGAGACACCTAACGGTACATTTTCAGAGGGGCTGCAGAATTTATTCTTGTGCTGAAGGCTTTACCAGCCTTTCATTAGAAAAGCGGAATCATTAATATAACACATTTAATTTACAACCGAAGACATTCTTATTGTCATTTATCAGATGGGGAAATGGTTATAGATTTATATCGATAACCTATAGAGATCGAAATGTGATCCTTGATCTCAAGGACACCCTTGGTTTATTTCTTAGGCACCTAAAACTCTGATAACCAGAAACTAAACTCTTGAACTTTCCCCCATTTCTCTTGCATATCCTATAGCTGTAAGGACACCACTAAAATTCTAGCTTTTTCCTAGTCACACTTACGCAGTTATGAGCATCTTTAGCTCTGTATTTGAAACGTCTCCTACATATTCCACCTTCCTCTCTGTCCTGTACATGGTCTCTAGGCTGTCCTGTTTTTGTGACCCCCCTCCACACCCCCCTCCACACTACCAACAGAGTTCTATTTCTAAAATATAAACATGTATAAGTCACTACTCTTCTTAAAACTACCTAATAATCATACATTGCCAAAAGATAAAGTCCAATGCATTTAGCGTGGTAGTTAAAGGTCATTTGCCATCTGGCTCCCACTTTACTTTTCAGCTCCTTCTTCCTTCATTGTCTCCATCCACCTGGTTCTAGCCTCGTTGAGCTGTTTGCAGATCTCCAAACCTGCTGAAATATACATTTGCCTCTTAACATGGTGTTACTTCTACCCATCCTTCAGGACACAGCTCAGCTGTCACCTCCTCTTGACCACTGCTTTGCCCAGGGAGAGTCAGCTGTTTCTTTTCTGTCCTTTATCATAAAACTTGGAACATATTATTGGAATTTATCATGCTCTCTAGACTGTGTGCTCTTCAAAAGCAGAGGCCATAAAGACCATTCATCATTGACTGTCCATCATCTAGCAGTGCTCCATAAATTTCGAGTGAGTGACTGAATAAATATCTTGCTATTTTTCTTACATTGAATGTGAGTTGCTCAGTTTTGGACAATATCTTATTTATCTTTGTGCTCAGAGAAGCATCTGAGAGAAACACTTGCTAAATGTTTGTTGAATTAGTAAGTTAAAAATCACCTGATATCCTGAAAATAGACTGGCTAAATTTATAGGGCAATAACTAGCTATAATATTGCCCCCAGATGCAGTGAGATTTTTTATTATTTTACTATATTTTGTTTTCTAATATAAATTGTGTAACTAATTTGCCAAAGATGTTAATAAAATTATTTTTTAAATTTTGTGTTTATAGGCTAAGATTTCTAGAATCTTTACTTGAAAAACGATAGTGATTCAAACCAGTTTCATTTTAGAAGATAAATATAGCATGCTTTCTCTTAGCCCATAATTACAAAACAAAACTTTTTGCAATTAGTATATTTTTTAAGCTAAAATTATGTACTGAGGGCTTAAGGCACTTGGTAAGCACTTTCTATGTCATTTAATGCTTACGATAACCCTATGTGGTTTAAGTTCTCTTATTAGCCTAATTTTGCAGATAGAAAAATCAAAAATTAAGAATATCACCCTGCTCAAGGTCATACAACAAACACAGAGTAAGACTGGGATTTGAAACAGTTTATCATTCACAAAAACAGAATGTTAGCCGTAATCCTCCTATGTCCCTATTTGCAATAAGATACTATTAAGTGACAGTCCTAGAGAGGACATTTCTTTTAATTATTAAATATTAGTGGTATAAATCCAATTAATTATATGCTACAATTACATGCAATGAGACAAAACAGCTTTGCCTTAAGCAGCACTGAAAAGACCATTGTCCTTAAACAATGTGTACTGAGTACATCCAGCCATACGGCATATCTAGCCACACACATATATTTGTTGTGTCCTGGGTACCAACATCTCTGTTATGCACTTTATATTTGTAAACGTGTTAAATACTGAAAAGCTCTGAAAACCAATGTTATTACCATCATTTTGTAGATGAGAAAACATAATCAGAAAGTGGAAAGTGCCCTTTATTATTGTTTTATTTTTTAAATCTCTAGTTATTGAGTAGGAAAACACAAATATAGAACAGTGTACAAATCTATAAAGGTTTTGTGCAATTAATGATCACAAACCAAACACCCAAGTTACTATAAGGCAAAAAATAGAATCTTGGCCGTTCCCCAAAATCCCCTTACATGGCTTCCCAAGCACAATACTGCGTGTCAGCAGACATAACCACTATCCGGAATTCAAAACTATAACTTAGTTTTGTCTGTTTACAAAATCTACACAAATTGAATATTTGAATGGATATTTTCAATCTTCTTTCAATATTGTTTATAAGATTAATTCATTTTATTATGTATACTCCTGATTCGTTTCATTGTTAAAATAGAATTCATCTGATAACTGTAAATATATACACATATACACATACTTATGTGTATGTATATATACTTACATAAATTTCAGTTTTACTGCTCATAAGGACTTGGATTTGCTTCATTTTGGTTTTGTTAATAATAATTTTGCTATGAATCATTTTATACATGTTTCTTTGTGGCCCATATGCATGCCTTTCTCTGGGCGTATATCCAGGAGCAGAATTGCTGGATGCTAGGATATATGCATATTTCACTGTAAAAGACAACAATAAACAATTTTTCAGAATTATAACAATATGTACTCTGTACAACAGTAAAAAGAGATTCAATTGCATGATATTCTCATGAACCCAATATTTTCAACAGTTATTTGGTCTTTTTATTTTAGCTATTCCAAAGTGTACAGTGGCATATCATTGTGTTTTCAATTTGTACTGCATTGATAACTAATGAGGATGAACACATTTGTATATTTTATTTGTCATTTTGATATCCTTTTAAAGAATGTTAAAACCTCTTGCCAATTTTTCTATTGTGTTTTCTATCATTATTATTGATTTGTGGAACTCTATATTTTCTGTATAGAGGTCTTAAACATTTTTATTAGAATTATTTAGGGCTAATGGCTTTTTAAATGATATTTTAAATAGTTTATTTTCCTTAAATTTTGTATTCCAAGTAATTTTTGCTATTATACAAAAATACAGCTGATTTTAAAATTGTTCTTGTACTCAACAACTAAGCTGACCTATTATTCCCATAATTTATTTATAGATTCTTTGGATTTTTGATTTATACAATTATAGTATCTATTAATAATGACTTTTATTTCATCCTTTATGAAACTTACATTGTTTATTTATCTTCTTGACACATTTAACTAGCTAGAATTTCCTTTACAATATTGCTTATCCCATTTATGTTAATGTAATCCCTAGTGTATTTTAAGTTGATAATCTGCTTTTTATGTCCTGCCTTTTCTATTTACTTTTTCTTTTCTTCCCTGTTTTCTTTTGGAATTATTTGCTATTTTTTAATGTTTCAATTATACTCTACCTCTATTAGGTATTCCTTTTCTGTTTATTCTAGAGATTGCCATGGGTACTCCTAAATTTCTTCAAATTATTGTATAAATTACTAATTTTACCTTTGATGTAAGGACCCTAGAACACTTGAACACCATTGACTTCTTGTGTACCTAAGTTCTTTGTATATTGTAACTTCCAGAAGATGTTATTAATATTGTTTATTAAATTTAGCATTAATTTTTATTTTCCAACAAGTTTATTTTGTGTTGTTGATGGTGGCATTTTTGTTTAATTCCTCTTGAATCTACAACTTTCAATCTGTCATCTCTTTCCTTTTGCCTAAAAAATACCTTTTGGTGTTTCTTTTAGTTCAGGTCTGCTAGTGATGAATTTTTTCAATTTGTTTCAGTTTAAAATTTTTATTTAACTTTATTATTATTATTTTTTGAGACAGAATCTCACTCTGTCTCCCATGATGGATTGGAGTGCAGTAGCACAATCTCAGCTCATTGCCATCTCCACCTCTCTCATGCAAGTGATTCTCCTGCATCAGCCTCCCAAGCAGCTGGGATTGCAGGCACCCACAACCATGCCCAGCTAATTTTTGTATTTTAGGTAGAGATGAAGTTTCATGATATTGATCAGGCTAGTCTTGAACTCCTGACCTCAAGCAATCCACCCACCTCTGCCTCCCAAAGTCCTGGGATTACAGGCATGACCCACTGCACCAGGCCCAACTTTCATTCTTGAAGGATATTTTCACTGAGTTGAATTCTAAGTTGACAGTCATTTGCTTTCTTGTGTTACTGTCTTTTCTTCTGGTTTCTACTTTTTCTTTGCAGAATATAGTTGACAGTCTAATTATTTTTCTTTTTACATTTTCTTCATATCCTTTCTGTTTCTAAGATATTCTTTTTTATCCCTGTTGAATTTTAGCAGCATATTTAGATATAACTTTTTTTTTATTATACTTTAAGTTCCGGGGTACATGTGCAGAATGTGCAGGTTTGTTACATAGGTATACACGTGCCTTGGTGGTTTGCTGCATCCATCCCCCTGTCATCTACATTAGGTATTTCTCCTAATGCTATTCCTCTCCAATCCCCTTAACCCCTGCTATCCCTCCCCTAGACCCCTACCGCCCGACAGGCCCCAGTGTGCTTTCTTGGGGTTCATGGTACTTCTTGAATATGTGTCTTGATGGATTTTTCAGTTGTGGAAAATTCTTAGCCATTACCATTTTATCATTGGTCACTTATACCCTTATTTTCTGTCATTATTATTTCTAGGGCTCTAATTTCATGGCTTCTTACACTGTCCTCTATGTTTTTGCCTTCTCTTTTAAAATTTACATTTTTTTAACTCGCCATTGTTCAGTTTGAATAGTTTCTTCTTATCTATTAGTTGACTTATTGATTTTTCAATTGTGTCTAATGTAGTTACCTCCATTGAGTTCTTAATTTCTATATATATAAATATATAATATATATTATATATTTATATATATAATTCAGGATCTCTGGTGAACTTCTCAGTAATATCTTTTTTTCTCCTTAAGTATATCGAACATAGCTATTCTAAAATCTTCGTTTGTTCATTTGTAGTTTTGAATGTGTGTTTCTATAGTCTGTTTACCTTCTTATGCTTTCTTGTCTGCTTATGCATCTGATTATTTTGATTGAGTGCTGAACATTATATATGAAAAATTATGGAGACAAGATTAGTCCAATTCTGATGTTGTCTTCAGCTCTGCACGCGAGCAATATAGTCTTATCTCACTCTATTTTAAAAGATTTAGATGATTTAAATCTGGGCTTCATTCCTTTTGAGATGCTGTATACTTCTGGTTTACCCCTACTCCTACAGTCTTTACTCCTAGAGAAACTTTGAAATTTTAAGCCAAAGCACTGGTGTTATACCAGCACTACCAGCAGCCCATCTATTTTAGTTTTTGTCCTCCTATCACCACAAGACTATTAGGAGCATTGTTTGCAATCTTCTTGGCTGCTTAACCACCTATTCAGAAATGGGCAGATGCTGCTAGGAAAAAGGTGACCCCCTAATGCAGCATTCATTTTTCTGAGTATCTGTCTTCTTCAATTTGACCTGGTAATCTTTTCATGCCTTATTGGCCTTCCAATGTCTTCAAGTAATTTGATTAAAAATATTTTTTGTGCTTTGCTAGTTGTCCTCAGCAGGAGGCAGTCAAACTCACCCTATCCTTCATTTCTGAAACTGCATGTTAAAAGCACACTTTAAACTCTGAACAAACTGACCTTTTAAATAATTGTGCCATTATGTAAAGACCCAAATAAATATTTGCCTGTTAAACCATCTTTGGAAGCTAGCCACTTATTCTACCATTTTACTATTTTCCAAAGCATTTCAAGAATTTCCTGTAGATCACGGTTTTTAAAGCTACTTTGTAAATTAGTGCACCCCCCCCCCAAATTTAGTTACTTTTAAAGTTAAATAAGTCCCCTTACTCTCTAATCCGACTCTTTGATAACAAACTTTAATCACAACACATAGGTTTAAAACTTTTGGCTATTTAGAAAAAAAAATCAAACCCATGTTACGTATATACAGTGTGGCAACTCACACTTGAGTGTTTAATAAAATAAGCCAGTTTCTGATGGCACTCTGTGAGGGAAAATTCCAAACATTATTTGAAAAATAGCCATTTTATTGGGGTGTATATAGAGGCTCCCCAGTGGCAATTTTGGAAAAAAATGGTAAATATTTGGATATGTCAGTATTCTTGGGCTTTAAAAGAAAATAAAACCCTTAATATTATAGTCACCAATTTTTAAACATTTTAAAGACTCTCTTCATTCTTGATCAAACACCATAGAAAACAATCCACACCCATGGTATATTTATTTACCAACCCTTTTGTTACTAAAAATATTTTGATTGTCTTTGAGATGCAGTGAATGCCTTTTACCCTTTGGCACTGCCAATTTTGTTCCATGTTCAACATAGTGCTTTGGGGGCGGGAGAGTTCTCCATCCATAAGGCCACAGATTGCAGCAGACATATGGCCATGCACAGTGGAGCATCTCTCACATTTGGAGGAAGAAGCTCTCTCGCCTTTTACCAGTAAGGCCCCGGATGCCCCCCACGGCATTAGCATTCATCCCAGTTTGGATTGCCTCTCTGATCTGCCTCAGATGGGTTGATTAACTTTGATTAAAAGCTGAGTCTGGTCAAGTTCTAAGTAGCATGGAAAACGTTCATATGCCTCTACAGTTTCTTAATCCCTTATTATAGCTTCCTGGAAAGGAGATCACTTTGTTTCTGGATCACTAATAGTTCCATTTGGAACCAATCACAGTTACAGGAGAACACACGCAAGGATAATCCCATATCACAGTCTGCACTACTGAACCCTCAGCCTGTACCCTGGGTATGTGGAGAAGCCCAGGCAGATGTTCCTGGGCAAAAGTATTAGTAACAGGGCAGCTGTGCACACAGAAGGCAGTTTAAATCTCCACTATTTCCTCCACAGGCCGTTTTGGATTCTAATCTCCCATTTTCCCTATCCCACAACCCTTTGAAAATTTTAGAGCCAATTTTTATAAATTGAATTTAGAGGCCTTGGGAGATTCACCAATGCAGGAGCTAAAGGATACCATCTCTAGTGTGCCTGAGTTATTTTTGGGGCTGTGGTATAGATGGGAAGGAAAATAAGAAAAATTTCCCCTTCTTAAGCTTAACTGCCAAAAGCTAACCTTCCTTTTTCAGAGGGGAAATGCCTGCTTCCTTGCTGGAACTTGATGGCCCAAGGCTATATGGGAAGAGAAAAGGTTATTTCAAGTACTTGGATACTTATTCTACACTTGTATTTCCCAAGAAAGTAAAACACTTCTTCAAAAACACAATAGCCTACGAGCAGGCAGATATTCCTGCCTGGCCCTAACTGAAAATGCCTTTTCTAAGTGAATTTTCTTTTTCAGCTTCAATTACCTGGTTTCTCTGGCTATCATGAGCAGCTTAACTGAATCATTGACAAATCTACCTTTGATTATTTTTTCTTCAGGGACATATTTTTCAGCTTAAGCAAATAATTATAAGCACATCCAATGAACAGGACCCATGAGACACAATTTTTATGAACACCATTTGCGATTCCAAAAGCTTATGATGATCCTGAGAACCTGAGGTCAAATCTATCTGCTTTTAGCATTAAAGAAAATGTTCTTGTGTAGAAAAACGGAAGACAGGACGCGAATAGAGTAGTCTCTTTGGTATGACAAATCAAAATTATCAATGTATATGTGGTTTTTAAAGTATACAAAAGTTTGCAGGAGCATTTTGAGGAGGTCCATGCTGCATCTGGCAAATAGAGCAGGGGGCAGGTCACATGGACTTCAGATTCTTCCCATCACCATGACAAGGTCAGGCTCAAGAGAGGCATCTACCTTGGATTATTCCACCCTCCTCTTCAGGTTGTAGATTCATTGCTGACTGCTGCTTTGTTCCACAGTAGCCATTTTCATGAGTTTGTGAGTGTCATAAGGATTAAGGGGCACACAATTGTTGGATTGGGTTAACTGCTCCAACAAAGTACCCCAAACCTCAGCAGCTTAATAAAATCCAAGTTGATTTCTTCTCATTTCATGGTTCGGTGATAGCCAGGAGGACACTCTACTTGATATCCTTCTATTTAAAGCCTTGGAGACCTCAAACACAGTCCCTACAGGCAGCAGGCAGCAGGCAGCATGCAGAAGGTTGAACAGGTTTTATTGCTCAGGCCTGGAAATGGTGCACCCTCGTTTACCCACATTACCTTGGCCAGAATCCAATTCCTAAGCTGTTCCTAAGGGAGGCTGGACATGTAGCTCAGCTGTCTGCTCAGGAAGAAAAGGCCAGCTGTTGGTGAACACCTTGCCTGAGTCTGCTGTAAGCAAAATACTGAAAATTGTTCTGCTTTATCACACCAAACCCTATGAAAGAACTTTTGGATACAGACGCTTGAACTCTTTTCAAAAGGACTCAATAAGGGTAGCTCTTTCTTTAAAAAGGAGACTGTGAGAATACTGAGACGGAAAGAATGTGGCACAGGGTAGGCACCTGGGCCATGTTTGTTGGGTCCATTGGAGAAAAAAGTCACGCTGTCTGCATTTAATCCTTCGCATCCTAATGTCATCAGGTGATTTTGTGAGCATAAAAATAAAGCTGTATTTTTTGTAAGCAGAAAGTCTCATTATATCTGAGGTGAGTAAGGAAAGGAAGTGAAGAGAAAGTATCTATTTTTGGGTTCTGAGCACAGCTGAGGAGCCCTAGATGCCTGCCAGAGAGGCACAGCTGCAGCAGTGCTGCGCGGCTGTCCATCCACCTGCATGCCGAGCTGGGTGCCATACTGATTTTTTCGCCATGTGTCTGGTCCTCTTTTCTGAAAGATGTAAGAAGCAGAACCAAATATGACAGCATTTCCTCAAGTGTTAAGTAGCCCTTATATGATTTTGATAAATAAAATATCTCAGGCAAGAAAAGCTTTCACGTACTTAAAAGAAACTTCCTCCAGTTTGCCAAATTTGGCTCTCATGTATTTAAATGCATGTTATGAGCAGCAAAAGATCTTGGTCTCACTCTAATCCTATTTACCCAGTGGTGGTAGTCCCTTAGTTATTAGTAACCACATCCTATCTAAATGCTTTTGAAGCACACAACAAGGACAGTTGCCAGGTACAGTAAACACCGGATTAAAGTAATATTACCAAGCACTATTTTATGAACCCATTTAAAATGGTAACCTGGCAACCAGCTTGCTTTTGTCCAAATGGATTACATAGCCATAATTTGCACTCAGAATTAATTTTCAAAAAAAAGTTTCTCAAAAACAAAAGACAGTTCCAAGTAAATATTTAAATGGGCACACACTTGGAAAATGTTCAGAGAGAATTTGCCGTCCTAAAAGAACAATGTTGTTCTAGAAAAAAAAGCTTGCCAGAATTTCTTCAACTAAGCAATTTGAGACAAAACTAGGATTATGTTCAATTTAATTTTATATATTAAGAGGTTCAACATCTTTAAAAAATAAAATGAAAGTCAGTAAGCTGAACTACATAGATAAGTTAGGGAGCAAACAGGAACCTGCTCTTCAGATTAGCTGAAAAAGGCAGGACTTTACTGTCCCCATGTATTAGTAGATCCCCTATGACAATCCATTCAATCTCTGAGAGTTAATATGCACCTCATTTGTATCTGGTGTTGTGGTGCCACTGGCAGTATTAGAGGTAAACCAAACAGATCCAGGACTTGGCTCCTTGAGCACAGAATCCAGGCATTGGCAAAGGGTGGCATCTTACCACTTGGGAAGATTGGCATGTTATAGGTGTGTAGCCCCTCAGGCTGTGGCATCTGGACAGCCTTTCCAAAAAAAAGTGACATTAAAGTTGAATTCTGAAAGATAAATGAGAACTAAATAGAAGAAAGAAGATGAGGAGGATCGGGGTTAGGAGATAATTCTTATAGATTCTACAGTGTGTGCAAAAGGACGTAAAAATCAGAGCAGGCATGGCAAGTTATAGGTACTCAAAGAAGTCAGTAGGTCTACAGAATTATGGCAAAGGCTAGAAGGGTAGGAGAAGGGGCTGCAGAGTTGGACAGTGGGTAGATCAGAGGACAAACGTTAAACACTTGGGACGGAAACATAAAACATATGCAACAGTAACAACAAAAATGAATCAGTATCTATGTAGCTATATACATACATTCACACATATATTTATATGTCGTAGTCCCCCTTCATCCATAGTCTTACCTTCTGCAATTTCATTTACCCACATCAGCTATAGTCCAAAAATATTATAGTATTTCAAGAGACAGAAAGAGTATATTTACATAACTTTAATTATAGTATATTATTATAATTTTCCTATTTTATTATTACTGTTAATAATCTGTACTTAACTTTTAAATTAATAGTTATGCATGTATAGAAAAAATGGTATATATAGGGTTTGGTATTATCCAAGATTTCAGGCACCTGCTGGAGTTCTTGACGCCTATCCCTTGCAGATAAGAGGGACTACTGTTCGTACATCTCTATTTTTCATATATATGTTTATACATATATACATATGTGTGTGTGTATATATATATGTCTATTTTCTTCCTCTTCTTTTAATGGTCAAGAAAATTCTGTTTTATTTTAACAAGAAATGCATGGTAAAAATTTTGGACAGATATATAAAGCAAGTACAACTTAAAACTAGAATCACTTTTCTAATGTAGTCTGAGAAAAGGATTTACTAGAGATTAACCCATGTTGGAAATAATATTTAGTCTAAACAAACAACCAGTAGTTACTGAGTGTCTGCTATGTTTCTATCGTAACTGGTTAGGCAACTGGAGATAACAAAAGAAATCTACCTGCCGAATGGATCAATGAAAATAAATTCAGACATAAGTCATTTTCCTTAAGGCACTTAGTTGTAAAGATAGAGCTAGAAATCATAAAAGCAACTGGGAGTAATTGAATGTTATGATGGGCAGCACAATCAGAATGAAAAGAAAGAAATGATCTAATGGATAGGCTAATCAGGCCACAGGTGATTAAAGAGTTGCTGCTAGAATTAGGCCTTCAAGTATGAATGGACAGTAGAAATGGAAGAGAAGGCAGAGTCAAGGTAATGCAAAAGGCAGTAGGAAAGGCCATAAACAGAGCAGAAAGAATCTAGAAGAATGACCATACAGATGGAGAGGGTGTGTGCAAAGAGAACTGCAGAAAATCAGTCAGAAGGCTCAATATCCTGGGTGCCTTCCCCTAGACCAGTCGATAAGAGGGAATAAAACCAGAGACTACCAGTTACTGCCCTCAAAAAGAGGATAATCTACCTGAGGTGCATAAATATGCAAAAATAAACAGAGAACCTTTTAAAGTAGACATATATAAAAGGACTCTAAAGACAGCAGGTGCTAAGAAAAAGTGATTTAATACTAGAGGTGTTTTTTTTTTTTCCAGGGTCATCCTGTGTTACCCAGGCTAGTCTCGAGCTCCTGGCCTCAACGGTTTCTCCCCCATCAGCCTCCCATGTAGCTGGGACTGCAGGTGTGCACCACTGTACCCAGCTTACTTGAGGTAGATCTTTAATATTGCAGTTTGAGCTTGAAAAGAGCATTTGCAGTTGCTTTGGCTAGAGAGGGAGTAAAGGGACTGTACAATAATCTTCCAGTTTTGAGCATGTGGACACAAGCATGATCAAACACGTCCTTCACATATGAATGTACGCATGGCTATGATGTTTTAATTGATAACTTTTGCTTGTTTGCTTTTTTTATGCTGCTTGATGAATAATTTTGGCTGACCCTTCTTCTATATATTTAAGTCAGGAACTTTTGTGCCAGAAAGATGATATCTGTTCTTTGTGGCACTTGGATTACACCCTCAGTTTCATGAGGTCAGATGTAGGTGTATCCATGCAAGTTTTTTCCTATGGCCCTAAGATGTTGGTGGAAGAAAGCTTTACTGATGTCCCAGGCAGTGAGAATAATCGAGTCAATTACAGGAACTGTGTACAGTTCTTAAGAGCATGGTGCCCTAGGCAAGTCTGTCTCACAGGGAACAGGGTTAATTAGTGTTTATTAAGTAATTCAAAGATAAAAAAGAGAGAACCAAGTAGTAGCAGGTCTTAGAGGTGGTAGTTTCCCTTTTTTCTGGTCCTCGTTTTCCTTCTGGCATCTAGGCTCTCAGACAACCTTCTGCCACTCTGTGATTTTGGCTACATCTGGAATCCCTTAACTACTTTAACCCCTTTCCATCTGTTTCTAGATTCGAGTTCAGCAAAAGAGATGCACTGGTTAGACTCTTCCTTGGCCTTCTTTGAATTATAACTCTATTTAAACAATGGCTTCATATGGCCAAGCACTGTGCTAGTATGAAGCACAGGTAGATTCACAGACATTATCTCATCAGAGGAGCACAACCACACTACCAACCAAAGGCCAGAGTGCTTAAGTCACTTAACCAAGGTTACACAGCAAGGAAGTGGCAAAGCCATGGTTAAAATTTAATTCTGTTTGGCTCTAATGTCCATAGTCTTTTTCCTCTTTCTGCTTTCCTACATTTAGAGATTGAACTTGTAGTAAGTAACTTGGTGCTGTATATAAAGCTCTTTCACAAATGTCAATAGTATACATTTTTTTAAATTTTTTAATTATATTTTAAGTTCTGGGGTTCATGTGCAGAATGTGCAGGTTTGTTACTTAGGTATACACGTGCCATGGTGGTTTGCTGCACCCATCCCTCTGTCATCTACATTGGTTATTTCTCCTACTGTTAGAACTCCCCAATTCCTCCACTTCCTGCTATCCCTCCCCTAGCCCCTCAACCCCTGACAAGCCCCAATGTGTGATGTTTTGAAACTACTGTTGGCCAAGATTGGCAGCATGAGGTTTAGCTAAATGCTCACCAAAAATATCTTTATTGGCAATTTTGAAGGACTGTAAATTGTTGTATTCACTCCACTCTCTGGTCTGTGTGATCCTTAGCCAAGCAGGAAAAGGTCTACATGTTGTTGGCTCACATGTCTCCTAATGCCATGAAAAGTCAGCAGGTAAAGGGACTGTGCTTCCAATACCTTCAAGACTGGACTCTTCTTTCGGGTTACTGAAATTTCCTGCAATTATAATAATACTGAACTCCTCTGAGTCTCAGCTTATTCATTTTCTAACATCTACTCTGTTTCCATCCCAGAACTGTTGTAACAGTCAAGACAGAATAAGAATGTTGAAACACTTTAAAAGGTTTAAAGTTACTGAAATAGAAAAGTAATGTCACTAATATTTAATCCACTGATATCCTAAATTTTCATTACTCATAGTTGAAACTAATTATAATCAATTTACTGTATATGTTTTTTAAAAAACCCCAAGGCTGGGTGTGGTGGCTCATGCCCGTAATCCCAGCACTTTGGGAGGCCGACGCAGGTGGATCACGAGGTCAAGAGATCGAAACCATCCTGGCCAACATGGTGAAAACCCCTCTCTACTAAAAAATACAAAAATTAGCTGGGCGTGGTGGCACACGCCTGTAGTCCCAGCTACTCGGGAGGCTGAGGCAGGAGAATTGCTTGAACCTAGGAGGCGGAGGTTGCAGTGAGCCGAGATTATGCCACTGCACTCTAGCATGGCGCCTGGCGACAGAGCAAGACTGTCTGAAAAAAGAAAAACAAAAACAAAAAAACCCAAAAGCTTGAAATTAAGCATTGTCCATAAAGGTTTGAGGATGTAACTGGGGATGTAATTCTTTGAGGTTTGGGGATGTAATTCTTTGATTTGGTGTGATATATTAGTATGCAGACAATTTTTGGACAGACAGTAGAGATTCACCTATAAACATCTGCTACCTTCTAGCAGATTTTTGTCTGTGGTGATACCTAATAACTTGGTAGTGTTTTATTCTGCAATACCTGTGATAATGCATTGATGTGTAAATATATTGCTTTACATGCATTGATGATGAAGGAAAAGTAATATTGTCCAGCCAGTGACCGATATATTGCTCAAAACGAAATTAATTCACAAGACTTTCTCTGTTGAGCTGGACAGCCACCTTAGTCTCTGTAGTAAGAGGTCTGCCAAATTTTCTCTCTCCTGATTCTCTACTTACAGTCATTTAATGAACCTCATAAAAGCTAATATCCCAATCTAGCAGTTCTCTCCCTTGTGTTTCACTAAGAAAACGGATCTTATAATAAAATAAACATGCAGAAAGACTCAGGGCAAAAGTATATTTTGTATATGATTTTAATAAAAACATGTTTTGCTTGGTGAAGAAAAAAACATGTAGTGATAGCCTAAAAATATAACAGAAAAATGTGAAGATCATTTCACTCAAATGTTAGAATTATGATGCTATCTCAAATCACCACCATCTCATTCCATCAGTTAAATTTAAGACAGAGTTTATGTCTAAAGCAAAGACGGATCACATACCACAGGATGATGTTGAGATATTCAAAAGGCAATATTAGAGCATTGAAGGAGAAGTTGTTTGGAATCAAAACAGAATGATGAAATTTGTTCAATGCAATTTTTATTTCTTTCTAATCCATGGTAGTCATTGCATCAGTGAGGAAAAAGGAGCTAGGAAAATACCAGTCCATTCTAGCATAGTTTATAATTTCACTTCTCTCTGAAGCTACCAAGGAGTGGCGATAAAGCCTAAAAGGAATTCAGTGGAAGAGTCCACTGCTTATGGTTCCCTGCTCAAAGAATCAAATCTGCTTGAGAAAGGTATTGTGGAATCCCAATGAAATGAGACATTTGATTAGCCCCCAATCTCATATCCTCATCAGGAGAATGCAGATTAGAATCCTGTAAGATCTCAGAATTCAGAGAAAACTTCTGGGAATGAATTTCCTATTCCTGTAAAAACAGAGTCAATTCTAGTTCAGTAGCACTTTGAAGAGTAACTATTTGTGTGTGTGCCTGTGTGTGTGTGTGTGTGTGTGCGTGCGCGCGCACGTGCGAATGCAAGGGCCCAGCAAAGTACTTGATACATAAAAAAAAGTACTTTATAGCTAAAATCTATATACTGGTTGAATGCTATTAATAAAAAGCAAATCATATGACTCTACCTCATCAATAATTTTGGTTCAATGCACATGTTTATTTGACTGTTCATATTAGAGACACAGTAGCAAAATTGATTACTTTTCTTTTTTTTCATAATCACTGCATTCTTCTTAATTCAACAGTCTCCATACATCCTCCCCTCCCCCTGGCTTTTCACAACCAAAATTGCCACTGCCACCACCATGCCTGCCCTCTTACACCTTCTCTTTGCTTCCAGTACCTTCATAGTATGTAAGTCAATTGGGATTCTATATATATTTATACAGTTAATTAATATTTGGCTACGCCACAGTACTAAAAGATAACAATGACAGGAACTGCATTCTTCTTACTTGTTGCAGTGACTATAATATGACTATCATCATTCTGGCACATAGTAGGTGATCAGTAAATATTTATTAAATGAATAAGTGAGTTTATTGAAACCTAAGTCAAGGTTTTCTTTTCATTAACCACTGTGGGGGATTAACAGATAAATGAAGATTTAGAAATAGAGAAAAGACAGGTGCACAAAAAACTATACTGCCGACTGGAATGTCATCAATATATTACCATGGAGATACAAGTACTAAAGAAGCATTATTTGTGGAGGGGTGATTAATTCTGGCCACTAATGAAGACAGAATGATTCCATTATGTAAACACCCATTAACTTGAGTAAAGATTTGCAGACAGTGTCTTGATGGCTGATGCAGAATACCTGTTTTTCGTTTTTTTGGTTTTTTTTCTTCCACATTTGGTATATATATCAGAGAATGGAATGCCACCCTGAACTTTTACTTTACATTCTAGAAAAAAAACAACCATACATAATGGAATAGGAGTACTAATTAGAAAAGCATGACTTCCACATAGTTGTAATTTTGCTCTCCAGATCCCATTCAAGTATGAGCATTAATTAATGAATATTATTAAGCTCTTTCTTTGGTGAATGTTCTTATTCACATTTTAACATTTTAAGTAAATAGAACATTTCTTATTTAACTCAATGACTTGACAGCTAAATAATGCTCACTAAAGACAAAGTTGCAATAAACACACACTCTCATAGACTACTGACAGGAGATAAAATTGATATTTCATTTCTGAGCAAATTAACCTTAATGCGTTCATTTCTATCTCAATGTAGTATTTATTTTCTAAACATTTGTAGATGAGATGTTTGTTGAAGTTTTTATCTGCAATAGTAAAAAATGAAAACAATTGCAATTCTAAAAATAGAGAATTGGTTGAATTAGAGAAAATATGAAACCATGAAAACCATAAATGAGGAAAATGTTTTCTCAGTTTCTATAGTGAATGATATCTTATGTGAAATCCTAATATGCAAATAATACGGAAGTTAAACTGCCATTAAATGGTCCAGATAACTCAATGTTTCCTATACCCACAGTCTAAACACAGCTCACAATTCACAAACTACTGCTGAAGAAGCGGGAAGTTTTTAAACAGACTGTTAAAAGTCCTACAGGGAAGATGGGAAGGCAGTTCAATCTTTAAATGCACAGAAAAATATTAACAGTGTTTGTCACCAAGTAATGGGATTATAATTTTTTTGTTTGAGGGTTTGATTATATTTTTTTCTTCTTCAACTCTTTCACAGTTTAAAAGTTTTAAAAATGAAACCATTAACTTTTTAATCATAGAAAAAGGTTATTTTAAATTAAAAAAATGTAACCTGATTTTATTTTTAAAGTTTAGTACTGCACAAAACATAATACTTTTATATATTTTCCCTGATAAGCATTCTTGCTAAATCTGCATCCAGCAGCAGAGAGGAAAATATCTGCAATGCTTTTGTAAGCCGGATCCTGGCATTCTCCTTTCTAACTGAACTAATGTAGTCAAGAGAATGTGTGCCAATAGTGCATTCTAATAGATCATGACTATACATATTTTTATTTTTGAAAAATAGAAAGAGCACATTATGAAATAAAATCATTCTCTTAAGTGAATCTCTCACAACAAAATTAGCTCATACAAATATTTGGTCAAGCAGATGCTAACCGAGTTTGCAAGTGCCAAATAGGTGGTATTCTTTCTCAGTGTCAGTTGTGGTGCTTTTATGTGTTTTCCTCCAAAATAAATAAGTTTTCTTTAACGGAATCTCACCAATAAGCAATTGTGCAATCAGTTACCCTTTTGGCTTGTGTGGGAAGGATTGGCTTAAAGGGAATCCGCTGGGTTATCCATTGCCATCCACTGTGTATTTTGTAGTCCAAAAACACAGGAATGCCTCTCACACTCATCCTAAAGTTTTCCCTTTGATAAAACCAGCCAGTACCAGCCAGCTGTTGGGATTTGGATTTTCAAGTATTGTTAATTTTGCCTAAACATATCCCCTTTGCAGGTTGTCTCTGAGGTCAACTCTTGTTTACATAACAATTTTCACTATAACAATTTTCACTAAATATATTCATGTTTTTGCCAGAATGTTTTTAAAGGAGTTTTCATGCCATGCTGCATGTGGAAAACTAACATTTGCCTTGAGTAGATACAATTAGAATAAAGAAATGTTAACAAATTTTAGTTAGGTGATATTAGCCACTATGCCACAGCTGAAAAAAACCTCTGGGAATTAGGACTTGTCTCTGCTTAAAAATAAGAAAAAAGAAGGAGCTTGAATAGAGTTATAAGGGTGTTAGGGTCAGAGCAGCTCTACTTTGAGACTTTCTCCTAGACTTACTCAAAAATATTTTAAAAAGATTAAAGAACATAATTGTTTGATGATGTGATTCAATGTCATTCAATGTTATGCCTCTGGACTACCTAACCATCCCTCGTACTTCCAGTGGTGCTTATCTCCCACTTTGGAAATTGCTGCCCTAGAATGATGCTGTAACCCTATGTAGTTGCCTGTGTCTCCCTCTTTACACTGTAAAGGACCTCTGACATCTCTCAGGGTCTTTGTTTTAGCTTAGTAACTCTTATCTCTTAGCTTAGATCACATGCTCAAGGGAATGAATGGGGTCAGGTATAGTTATGGCTCTCTCATACATTTTCCTGTGTGTCTTTGTGAGCCCTTTAATTTTTAGCCTTTCTTGAGACAAATTCTTTATTCAAACTCAGCTAGGTTCTTTACTTGTCACCAATAATGGCATATTTCTGAGGCACCAAATAGATAATAAATAATGCCAAGTCTTACTTTTCTACACTTATGTGCCGATAATTTAGTATCTGCATGGGTAACAGATGATGTCATTGCTGTAAGCTTTAAGACTTTCTTTATTACAGCCATGCTAGCATTATTTTTAGCACAGCAGGTGTCAAAAAGGTTTATTTTGAAAGAAAGAAAACATAAAAATGAATTATTTATGTGAGTTAAATCAAAATGTACTTGATATAAATGTTTAATCAGTTTTCCACCAACTTCTTTCCATATGCTCTGCCCTGCTCGATGGTGCAGTTCTAATGGAATTACTAAATATATCTTAATAGCTCAGCATACAGCATTATGCAATGGTACTTACACAAGAGGAATTTTTCAACTCGTATTAAACAGGTCAAATGATTTAAAAAATCTTTAGAACACTTACTGTTTTATAGAAGATTATTATTCAATTGGCATAGAAAAATTCAGTAAGTTTGACACTTAAAATGTGCTACGTTGACCATATTTAAAGTTTCCCATTCCTTAAAAAAGATGAGAAGATTAGAAAATAACTTTAATTTTGACTGTAATTGCAAATGTTTTTTCCCCTGCTTTCATAAGTAATCAGCAGATTTGCTGTTACTCCTGGAATATAAATGTTACAGAATTAAAATAAGGATTCCAAGAAAGACTACACCATGACTAAAGGACAATTTTTATATTATGGAGGAAACTGAAAACCTGAAGGCAAGACCAAGATTTGTAGTCTTTGCCAACTTTTCAACTGATCTCAACGGGTTGCTTTCATATTTCTGTTCTTTGAGTTACCTACTCTGTTGAGATCAGTAAAGTCTAACTCTTTGTTTTCATTAGGTACCACTTTTTCAGCCAAATCAATGTCTACAAAAATCCTCCTTATTATATTTATGTGCGGACACTTCACCCATTGAAATCTTTCAATTTCGGTGGCTATAATCTAAGGGTGGATCACTTGAGCAAAGAGTAAGTGTCCCAGTCAGATGCTGATTTCATAAGAAGGTGCTTAACCCCCAACTCCATGATGACAATCATGATCAAAAATATAATATTAGTAGATGTCTACCAAGAGTTGTCCCTGAGCCAGGGAACTGGTCAATGTTCTTTGTATGCTGAACCAGATTTCTCCGCATAACTCTATGAGGTAAGTGCAAACTGTAATCCTATTTTCAGAAAAAATTAGTGGGAACACTAAGAAAGAGATGAATTTATCTTCATAAAGAGAAAGCAAGAAGATACATTAGAAGTAGCAGTTGAGTTTAGGAGACTGAAGATTATTTGGGATTGGGGGTCAACAGTTAAACCTATGTGAAGATTATTTGGGTTTGGGGGTCAACAGTTAAACCTATGACATGACTTTGGGCAAATAACTCCAGTAACAAAAGCAATTTTAATCACCAAGAAAGGCATATAACACACACACACACACACACACACACACACACACACACACGCAGGCATATACAATCGTATGTGTTTATTAAATAGACTCCAAACACTAATCAGATTTCATCTATACTTTGTACAAAGCCACAAGCATCTATTTTTACAAAACTGCATTATAGCATGCACTCTGCTCACCACATTTTAATAAAAATGGACCAGCAGAAGAGACAATTCAGGGAAGGACAACCAAAGATGATTAAAGGAATACAGTCTTTCTTAAGGGGATAGACTGTAAAATTATAGTCTTTCATTGTGGAAAGCTAAGGGTGAAGTAGGAATATTTAACAGGTAATAAAATGGCAAATGTGGATTTGGTAGACAAAGCATTCCTTACCTGGAGTATTGGCAGTAGAAGAACCTCCTTAAAATTTGGAAAAAGTTCTAAAATTACATTTAGAAAAAATCTAGAAGGAATTACAGTACTAGTTTATCTAATAAATAAGCATAAGGTATATATTATTAGAGAGCATCAAAGGAAAAGCATGTAAGTCTGAATAGATTGGGCTAAATAGTTTAAGTATGCAGCTGAGCACATTTTGAACAGGATATAGAAATATTTCCTCGATTTTCTGCAGTTAGCAACATGAAGCATTAAATTTCCATGTCTCATAGCAGTGAGAGCATTCACCAAACCCAAGAAATAGGAAACTTCACTCCATAAAGGAGGATTTATAATAGAGACAAACTACCAGAGACAGAGTCTTCGCTCTATGGTTCTGTATAGATAATTTCCAACGAATGAGGATTTCTCCTTGACTTCCCGGCATCAGGGACTTGGTAGGGGCCATGGATTTGTGTTGATAGGGAAGGTTATGAATGACCAGGGTGGTTGCCATTAACAGAATCAAAGGGATAACTTTATTCCCGAGACTCTCCAGACACAGTTTTGAGCAGGAACATCTATTCTAGATTTCTCTATTTCTTATTTTAATACCTCTCTTTTCCTTTCTCAACAGTGGAAAATGCAGTAACAACAGTAAGTTGAAAAGGCAATAACAACGGCGAGGAGTGGTTGGAATGGTGTAATGACAAAAATGACTGGGGGCTTATTATGTGCCAGATACTGTGCTAAGGCCTTTCATACGCTGCTTCCCTTTATCCACTAGCACATGTAAAGAAGAGCTTTGACTTTTGCCTGTTTAGCATCCATCCTCCTCTATTACTGGTGACAGCATCCATAACAGACCCAGGGCTCTTTATTACATGCTTCTGGGCATGGTGACTGGTTGCGGAATAAGCAAATGATCCAAGCTGATCCTGTAGTAATTCATTAGGGGAGCTTTTGTGGAATAATTGGGGAAGAGACACTCTCTTTCTTCTGGGGTCACTACGTGTAGGAGTCACATGACCCTGGAAAGATCAGGAGTCGCGAGAGAACACCAGAAAAGAAGCTAATACTAAGAAAAGCAGAGTCAGGAGATGGGGAGAGAAAGCACGACTTTGAGAAGATAAGCAGAAGTGAGATTGTGTGTGTGTGTGTGTGTGTGTGTGTGTGTGTATGAGAGAGAGAGAGAGAGAGAGAGAGGCTGAGTTTCAATTTCAGCCCATGCATCAAGACAGACTTGAAGTTTGAAGATTTCTGGGATGTCAGCCACTGAATTTTTGTTTCTGTTTCCTTCAGCACTTTTGAGATAAGTGTTGTTTGCTACTTTCATAGTCCTGGTTATTAAAAAAAAGCTTTATGAAGAATGTATGATTACCTTTTTACAGACGAAAACACTGAGTCTCATAAGTATTCATTAAAAAACCTCAACATTCTACTTAGTACTGACTAGTTTCTGTGAAAATCTTATTTCAATTTTTTGCAGATCTTAATTTTTATTTTCATATTTGAATCTTATTCATTCCTAATATGACTATAACTTTTTCTAGACATTCTTAACAATTTTTTAGATTATATAGCAATAATCTAAAATCATGCTCTTAAAATTAATTCTAGAAGGTTTTTTTTGTTCATTGTACTAATTTACCTATACAGAAATCCACCTAAAAATGGTTGGCATTCACAATTACTTCATTCCATGGTTTGTAGAATATTTGTAAATGAGATGTGAATATTTATAGACATTTGTGACATTACTACTGCATTTAGAAGCTTTTATACCAAATTATAGATTCATGTAAAGGTTATAAATTAGAAGCTTTACAGAAAATGTCTAAATATTTATGAATTTAACTACATTTAGGAATAAATTTGCAAATTTTACATTTGCTATTTTTTCACATTTATGAGCAAATATGAGTTTTCTAATAATCTATCAAAATGAGTCGGCACTCAGAAAAGCACAAACCCCAGATGGAAATGTTGTCTTCATTTTCTCTGGGTGTCTCCCTCCCGCTCTGTCTCCGTCTTTCTCATCGCCTCCTCTCTCACAACTCCTTTCTCTACCAGAAATAAAATATGCAAGATTCACCAAGGAGATTTCAGTGTTTCCAACAATCCCTGGTATTTATGAGTTGTCAATCATATTATCTCCTAAATTTTAACTCTCTAATCAGCCATCATCAGTATCCAGGGGGGCAAAATTATACTCTGGAGTTCCTTACAACATCAGGATCTAATTATTTAAGATATTATGCTATGGTCCAACTGAATGTACTCAGGATGGACACAGGGAAAGGCACATGCTCTTTTTGGTCACAATCCTGGTAAACTGGACTTTTCTACTTCTGTGAACTTCACCATTGGGAGCAGAGGGAGAGAGAAGAAGCCATCTCAATTCTGGGGCTTCAGGCTAGGCTGCCCAGCCTCCTAGTGACCAGGTCACCACCTCCCTGCACTGTACTACAGGGAGCCCCAGTGGAATGAGGAGCCAGCGTCTGGATGATCCACCACTGCGTGACCTGCTTACATCCAGGGGTCTTTTCCCGCACCCTACCATAGCCACTTGACCTGGTCATCACAGTAACCACACCATTACTGAACTCTCAGTGAGCAAACATTCTACTGTTTATACCCACCTTTAAGTCCACTCACTCTCAAATAGTTCTTTAACCCCACTGAGACTTTCAAGTCATAATAAACTATGATTTCGTCACAGTCGTCAGTCTGTCATATTGTCACTTTCCTCTTTACTCAGCTGAGAGGCCATGGTCCATTACATAATCATCTCCATTAAAACACTGTTAACTCCCTTGACTCTCTCTCTCTCTTTTCTATTGGGCCAAATTTCAGCCTTGGTGAAACCCAAGTACCTAGCAGAGTTGCTGAGCGTTACTGGGGATTAACATACCACTATACTAACTTTAACATCAGAAACAAAAATATCAAATTAGTATTCAGCAATGATGATTAACATCATCAGTTGCAAAGCTGTTATCCTTTCCTTCTCACAATGGACCAGTTTTGGTAACTCAGACCAAAGACAGACTGCATGTGGAAATGGTCTAATGAGACTGGTTCAGAAATGGGCATGAAATTCAATTATAGTGATTTAGAAGGGGAGATTGCATGTGGTTTCTTACTCATTTCAGAAAGCAACTAGAAATTTACTGGCATGTTCCTTCTTTTGTATTTGATGATACAAATTACAGATAAAGCCTAGAACTGCTCCAGCCATTTTTTTTTTTTTTTGCCATCAAGAGAGCAAGATCACATGTACACGATGCTAATTCCAAGAATGATACAGCAGGTACAATTTTTAAAATTCAGATCTTCTGGTGTTATGCAGATTATAAAGACAGAAATCTAACAAAGATATCCAGGACTTAAACTAGACAATTGATGAACTAGACCTAACAGACACCTACACAACACTCCACCTAACAATAGCAGAATATACAGCCTTCTCATTTGCACATGGCAAATGCTCTAAGATCGACCACATGCTCGGCCATAAAACAAGTCTCAACAAATTCATATGGAACCCCCCCAAAAAGAGCCTGAATTGCCAAAGCAATCCTAAGCAAAAATAACAAAGCCAGAGGCATAATACTACCTGACTTCAAACTATACCACAAGGCTACACTAACCAAAAAATCATGGTACTGGTAGAAAAACAGATACACAGACAAATGAAACAAGGTAGAGAACCCAGAAATAAAGCTGCACACCTATAATCCCTTGGTCTTTGACAAAGTCAACAATAACAAGCAATTGGGAAGGGACTCCCTATTTAATAAATGATGCTGGGATAACTGGATAACCATATGCAGAAGACTAAAACTGGATCCCTTCCTTTCACCACATACAAAAATTAACTCAAGATGAATTAAACACTTAAGTGTAAGACCTACATTATAAAAACTCTAGAAGAAATCCTAGAAAAAAATCCTTCTGAACATCAGCCTTGGAAAATAATTTACGACCAACTTCGCAGAAACAATTGCAATAAAAACCTCAAAATACATCGAGTCTATAAAGAACTTAAATAACAAACCAAAAACAAATAACCTCATTAAAAACTGGGCAAAGAATATGAATTTTCAAAATGCAAATCAAAACCACAATAAGATACTATGAAAGAGTATCAAAACCACAATAAGAAATGCAATGCAAAACCAGAATAAGATACCATCTTACACTAGTCAAAATGACTACTCTTAAAAAGTCAAAAAACAGCAGATGTTGGCACAGTTGCAGAGGAAAGGGAACACTTATACACACTGCTGGTGAGAGTATAAAATAGTTCAGGCGCTATAGAAAGCAGTGCAGAGATTCCTCAAAGAACTTAAAACAGAACTACCATTTAACCCAGCAATCCCGCTACTGAATATATATCCAGAGGAAAATAAATCATTATACTGAAAAAACACATGTGCTTGTATGTTCACAATAGCAAAGACATGTAATCAACCTAGATGCCCATCAAGAGTGGACTGGATAAAGAAAATGTGGTACATATACACCGTGAAATAGTACACAGACATAAAAGGGAATGAAATTATGTCCTTTGCAGCAATGTGAATGCAGTTGGAGGCCATTATACTTAGCAGACTAACACAAGAACAGAAAACACAATCCTGCATGTTGTCATTTATAAGTGGGAGCTAAACATTGAATACACATAGACACAAAAATGGAACCCATAGACACTGGGGGACTGTTTGTGGCAGGAGGTTGGGAAGGAGGTGTGTGTTTAAAAACCTATCAGCTACTATGCTCACTATCTTGGTGACAGGATCAATTCACACATCAAACCTCAGCAACATGCACTTTACACATGTAACAAACCTGCACATGCACCCCCTGAATCTGATGGTCTCAAGAAATAAAACATCCAGATCTTTTATGATATTTTTGAGTTGTTGAATAATTCAGTGCTGATGTTCCAGTTACAAAAGGGAATAAATATCTTTCATTGTTTAAGCTGATATGAATTCAGTTTTCAATTTAAGTGACAATCCAAAGCCACGGGAACCTTTTAACAGGTTGAATGTTGGCCCTACAAAAGTATGTCAGTGTCTGACCCTCAAAACCTATGAACACAACCTTGTTTGAAAAAAAAAGGGTCTTTTGGTAGATGTAATTAAGTTAAACATCTCAAAATAAGATCATCTTGGATTTAGGGGTAAGACCTAAATCTAATGACAAGTGGCATTAGATTTGTCTACAATTGAAAGGCAGAAGAATTTATACACAGTCATAGAGAAGGTGACGTGAAGACGGAGGCAGAGGTTAGAGGGATGTATCTACGAGTCAAGGAATGCCAAGCCTTGCTGGCAGCCATCAGAAGCTGGGAAGAGAGGCGTGGGCCAGACTCTCCCTCAAACTCTCCAGAAGAACCAAACTGTTGGTACCTTGATTTTAGACTTCTGACCTCCAGAACTGTGAAAGAACGTATTTCTGTTGTTTTAAGCCACCCAGTTTGTGGCGATTTGTTACAGCATCCCTGGAAACTAATAAAAAGTGAAATTAAAACCTAGGACTGCCTGGCTCTTAGGAATTTGTGCTGTTACCAGAATACTACACTGAATAAAAGCTACTTGAAAACTAGACTTTAGATGACTATAGATAAGAGACTTGAGTAGTCACTGAAATTATCATAGAAGCTTTATGACAGAAATAACCATTCTGATGCAAGCTGATCCCAGCAAGACGTATGAAAAAGCCTTTAGTGTAGAACAAGAACAAGACAAAAAATAATGACCAAGGGTTTTTCACAAGTTTGTTAGTCAAGAGAAATTGGAATTTAGCATCAGAAACATTATTACTTGTGATGCGTATGTATTGCTCATGAATGAATAAGTATAATAAGAAATGCATATGTTTAACTGTTTAATTAATATTATACTATGAGTTTAGCTTATCAGCTAACACGTTTATTGTCTTTTCAAAGTTCTGTATATAAACACTTATCTTTAGGAAATGTAACAGGTATTAGATGACTCCTATGCCAAATACTTCATACGTTATCTCAGTCTTTGTGAGACAGCAAGCCCACTTCCCATTTTCAAAAATGAGAAAGCTGGGCAGGACCATCAATAGCTTATGTAGCACCTTTGTGTAAATTACAAATGCAGGTGTCAGGACAGATGGCTTAGCAAGAGTAGCAAGGGGTTTAGTTCAGCTCTACTTGGTCCCTTGGCTGTGTCTACAAACTCTTGTGCAGACCAGGAGCTGCACAACTGAAGCCCAGAGAAGCTAGGTTACAGTGCTCAGATCCAAACCTCAGTAAATGTGCATGCTGTGGCTTGAGTCCATTTATCTCTGACTTTAAATTCCATATTTTCATGAGTGCACAGTGACATCTTCAAGTAGTTTCAGATTTTACTACGGAAAGGTATTTAAACTGATAAACGCAAGTGACAACTGCAGTTGATACGCTGTGCCAGTCAAGAAAGTAACGTTTCTGAAAAATGATACCAGAAGAGAGGCTCACCATCCTCAGGGGCTCAGAATCAGTGATGTAATTTGCAGGGCCCTGTACAAAATAAAAATGTAGGTCATTGTTTAAAAATAATCATTGCAAATTTCAATAAGGTAACAACAGAGCCTTAAACGAAGCCTGGAGTCCTTCTAAGCGTGGGGCCCTGGGAGACTGCTAAGGTGGCCGCCCATGAAGCCAGCCCTGCAGGTGGGCCATGTGAAGCCTAGCATCTGGCTTGCAGAATAACAATAAAAGAGATGCTGGTAGAAAAGGTCTCCTACTAGGATCAGCACATTTACCTCTGTAGCTTCTCAGACTTACTGAGGTTCTAGCAGTACTAATCGGTTAGATCAAGTTATGCTTTCTCAAGCAGGAAGGATCTTTAATGTCTTGCTCTCAGTTCTTATACAAGTAGACTACCTCACTTTGCTGGGTGGATCTCTGCGTTTACCTTAAGGTCAGGGAACAGAAATTCAAGTGCTTCAGCAAAAGTATTTTACTGCAATGTTATCTCAGTGAAACAGGTAAGAAGAAGCCCAACAGATTTATGTAAGTATTAGATCCAAACTAATATCAATGATAACAATGCCTCAGTTTGGAAGAATAGTGGGATAGGAAGGGGGGATATTAAATTCTGCTGCCGAAGAAAGGCCAGAGCCTTGATTGAAGTGTACCCTTTGAAGTCTCAGAAATGCCACATTTTGGTTTCTGTAAGATGTTAGCTGCATTTGAATTGTCGTTTAGTGTTTCCCAAAATGTGTACAACTGAAAATGATTTTGAAAGATGTGAAAAGGTAATTGCATGAAAATAGCTTTTTGGCTAGATATAGAAGCTCAGAAGAGTGTTTTGCTAAAGTATGTATCACATACTCCTGTGCTGGTGTAGGGTATGACACGTGAATTTTGCATGGAGTATCTTGGGGGACCATGTTCCATGAAACACACTTTATGAAGTGCTTCTTTATGTGACACTATATTGTAGGCAGCACGCCGAAGAGGGCATTTTCAAGCTTCATAAGTCCAGGCACACTTGTTTAAGAGCTTTCTTACCTGGGAACTTGCGATTTGGCCATTCTTAGCTCATTACTTCCTCTCTCCAAGTCCCAGGCAGAGGTTAGTACACCTGTTCTCACAGTGTCCTGGCATTTGGTGCTCACTGTTCACCTGAGGAGCAGATTATGACTGTGAAGATCGAAACATTCTCAGCGAATCTTAGCTGTGGGGTTAATACTGTTGTGGGGATCTTTTTACAGTTTATGCTGACGTGCACTGCTCAAAGATCCATCTAACACTCGAAATGAGGCTCCCTGAGTCTATGCCCCAGAACCTGCCATCACCGTCGGAGCTGGCAGTGTGCCTGGCTGCTCTTGTGTGGCCCAAGGCAAGTCACTGCATTCACTAAGACAAGTGGCTGCTGTGTTCTTCCTAATTTTAAATACGCCCACAGAGAAGAGAGGAACTCACAGTTTGAAAGATAACTATTTAGTTTACATCCAGAGCAACTGAGTTTTCCATTCCACTACACTTGAAAAACCCACCGGGCTGTTAAAATCAGCAGTCAACAAGCAAGCACCAAGCCATCCCACACAACTTAGAGCTCTGAGACTGGGTGAGATTCTCCAAGAAGGCTGTGCATCCACCTGAGACATCTATGTCCCCAGCAGGCCAGGAATAAGATGGATAAACACGAAGTGTAGTCTCTGATTGGACTAACCACTTTTGACACTGTGTGTGCATTTTTATACAAAGGGATGATGAAATCACAAGTGTGTGTTTACTAGTATCTGAGCTATGTAAATAAGTAACCAGAGAAGTTCAGCATGTAAGGTCCAAGATAAGTTTTCCTTCTTCACCTCAGTTTAAAATTACTTTATAGATTGTTTGAATAATATCTCCAACTGGTCTAATCACTTTTGGCACTGTGTGTGCATTTGTATACAAACGGATGATGAAATCACAAGTGCGTATTTCTTTCTCCACCTCGATTTAAAATTACTTTATAGATTGTTTGAATAACATCTCTAACTCCTTAATCTTTCAAAGGAATGCAGCAAAAATTCAACTGAATTTTACTCAGGAAGAATAAAATCTCATTTAAAGAACCCGATTTCTACTAGCATTGGTTTGACTATGAAGAGCCACAGTTCCAGTGATTCCTCAAGAGCAGATATTGGCTGCTGTAAATTTTAACTAACTTGCCACTATGGGCACTGTTGAAAATCCTGTAGGAATTAAATGCCTGGTTTTGCAAGATACACTTTTCTTACTGAAAAGCAGCAGCCTATTATTCACTGAACACATATTAAGTCTCTATTTGCTGCCAAGTTTTATGAGATTAAATAGGGAACGCAATAGGCAAGAGCCCCAAACTCATGCTCCTGATTCACATCTCTGAAGTTGTTTGCTGTAGGGCCTGACTATGAAGGAGCTTTAACCACTGTGGTCACTAGCCTCTGTTATCCCCTTCCTCTGCTGTTCCCGATTTTCTGGCTCTCCACATCCTCAAAGCATCATGGCTTACATCCCCGTTCACTGGTTTAAGTCTTTCCCAATCCCTCAGCAAATTATGATCAAGGTGGGTGTATATCAATGGTTCTTCTGCTATGGCTGGAGTTATTTTAGGGGCTTGTGGTGCTTTTAAGATCAAAGACTTTGACCCTGGTCCTCTCTGGCTTCTTGCTGCCAGTCAGACACAGGATATAGTCTTTTTAAAAAATAAGTAACCTGCTAGGTGCAATAGCTCGTGCTCATAATCCCAGCACTTTGGGAGGCCCAGTGTGGGAGGATTGCTTGAGCCTAGGAGTTTGGGACCAGTTTGGGCAGCGTGGTGAGATCCCATCTATACAGAATAAAAATAAAAAAATTAGCCAGGAAGGGTGGCATGCGCCCGTTGTCCCAGCTACTTGGGAGGCTGAAGCGAGAGGATGGCTTGAGCTGGGGAGGTCTGGCCTGCAGTGAGCCGTGATCGTACCACAAACTCCACACTAGGCAACAGAGTGAAACCCTGTCTCAATAAAATAAAATAAAATAGCAAAATAAAATAAATAACCCCTAGGTTCCTGGACTACCCTTGTAAGTTACTCCTCTTCTTCTTACGTTAAGTCACCCTGTTGTATCTGTTCACCTTCCTCTTTAGCTCAGATCTGTTAGGTTACCCAGCTTAGTAACTCCTTCACCCGGAAGGTAGGTTAAACATGGCCCTACTGTGTTTGCTCCCCACTTGGCAGGCATAAGGTTGTACACTGACAGCTGGGGCTGGAGTGGCAGCCAGCCTGTTACAACTATGTTCCCAAATCCTTTACAGAGATGAGCATGAAACACATGGAAATGGAAATGAGGCAATCTAGTTTGGAAAAAATAGATTTGAATCGAGGGTAGAAAAACGAGAAAATTGGAGTTCCAGTCCCTGTTTGATACCACAGAGCTATAGAACCCTAGGAGACAGTTCTGTGCGTAATTTTCCTCAACTGTAAAAATAAGAATGTAAGAGAAATAATTCTTAAGTCTCAAAATCCCTGGCTTTAAATAGGGTTAATAATCAGGATTAGTACAACGGTATGGGGGCATGACCTTCTTTTATGCGACATAAGAAACTTGATAGTCAGACCAAAAAAGAAATACACAAAATTTTTAAACAACTCAACTCTTTTGAGACGGAGTTAATAGGTGAAGTTGCAACTTCTAGTGACCTCAAGCACATTTTTTTCTTCTCTATACCTTCGAGTAGACAGAGGTCTAAGGTAAGTTAATCCCTGACTGTTGCACATAGCTGTTCAACGCAGGTGCTCTGGAGTCAGGCCTACTTGGTATAAAGAATTGGCACATAGGCCTGTGCCTGGCACATAGTAGACTTTCAATAAACATGTGTTTAAATAATGTTGAATTAGCACTGCCTCTGTTCTCTTCCAGTTGTAAATTGCTTAGCCTCTAGGTGACTTGATTTCTCTACTGATAACAGTGCCCACCCTGCAAACTTGCTATAAGAATGTGATGAGATAATTCAGGCAGAGCATTGCACACAGCCAATGCATGCTAAAGGTTAGTTGTTACTGTGGCAAAGGGATTTGTCTCAAGGATTGCCTAGGCTCTTTTCATCCGACCATTTTTAGTCCATCGAACAACAATTTTCCCAGACAGCAATAAACGCAGGTCAAGGTCTTTGCTGAAAGTGAAAATCTCTGGCCTTGATGAGAGACCCTGTCAAGTCCTGAAAAGCCTGCCACTTCCTCACTTCACTTCAGGTTCCTCGCCCCTTTGTCTCTTTTTTCACTGTGTAATATTCAGATCAAAGCATTCTTGCCCTGCTTACCCTCTAAAGCATATCATATCAGTAGGTTAATAGTTGAAGGTCGCCAGCCTCTATCTCTCTGCACCTTGTTGCGGCCAGGCTTGGTAGCAGCCAAGGGCCCAGCTGGCACGGGGGAGCTGCAGCAAGCACACTGTTTGTGTGCCCAGCAGATGTAAAAAGCTTGGTGCAGTGATCTGGGTGCACCTGTTGGTTGGCCACCATCTGTTAGCCAAAATGTTAAAAAGCCACACCCTTGGACAGCCAGCTGAGGAGAACTTAATCTCTTCCCTCACAGGCCTCCAAATACAGGCTGCTGATCACATCTTACAAAAGAAGACAGCCAAACACAAAGAAGAAACTGTCTGAACCCTGCCTAGAGGGAAACGTAATCTTCTGTCCTGGCTGGGTTTTGTTTTTTATGCTAACAAAAAAGGGCTTCTAAAATAAATCTAGATAGTTATTACCCGATAAGAAATCCTGTTATAAACAATGGCCAATCTTTTTTAAAGGAAGATATTAGTTTAACATGGATACTAGTATTAAGTGAATTAAGTGGTAATGATATTTTGGATGACTACTTGGTGAGGTGGAGGACTATGAGGGAGCCGGCATGTGCCTCCTCTGAGGCAGACAGAATTGGATTCCTAGAAGTAAAATGCCTGGGGAGCCAGCACAGGATAAAGAATTAGATGAGTTTAGTCCTTGGAGTTCCAAAGATTAGAGCAACATTCCTCTAAGGAAAAACAGAAATTTGTATGACCTTTATCAAAGCATGGGCAGTCTTCACCCACTTGTGCCTCACTCTCCCTGCTGCCCACATCATCACCATACAGAACAAAGTCTCACATTCCACAGGGGTCAAGGATCATACAAGCTAATTGCATTTAGCTGGTGGATATCATTTCAGAGCTAGGTACCTCTCCCTTCAGCCAGACGTCAGATACAAATTTTAAAAAGCAATTCAAGAGGGCAGGGATCTCTTATTCAATGACCAGACCAAATCTCATCAAAATTAAATATTCAACTGGAATATGCATGCAGCAACTTTCTAGAATATATACCCAGGATAAGTCAGAGCAAATGTTAGCGTGCATTCTTGTCTTTATTGAGAATAAATAGGGAACAAGAAACTGGTTTCCATCCAAAGTTATAAAATAAGGAAGATGTACTTTGTAATTTAAGACTTTAAAAAGAGTTTTCAGTTAGAAATGATTTCATGTAGCTAACGAGTTTGGTTTTTTAAATTTATTTTTTAGACAATTTAAAAACACATTGGTCAAATCTTTTATGTGGCCCCATACCTTTTGTATTGATTTTCTACCACTTTCTTTTTTTTTAACCAAACTATCATTCAACCTAATCCTTAAGGAATATTGAATAGAATTAACACCTTTATACCAATCCCATTAGTGTACTGTTAAATTAATGGGTTCATTTCTGCCCTCAAGCAAGATTCGGATTGTAATCTTGAGACAAGCTACCTTGAGGCAGTAGGCAGTCACTTTAGAAACCTGAAAGCAGGCAACATATGGCACACTACACAATATAAAAGTGTTTGAGAGGTACAAGTTTCCACCCTTCATGATACATGCCCAGTTTTAAATAAAACATAGCGTCATTTGGTTCACACTTAAACACTGAAATTGAAATTATTGGCCATACTGTCATTTTCAAAACAATAGCTAACGGTTTGCACATGTGCTGTTTACAGATCCAAGCCTGTAAACACAGTCACCAACCACAACTTTGCAAAGGTAAATGACAGCTTGAAAAATTTCAAGTCTCCAGAACTCCTGGGATTTCCTCGTTTTCCCCCTTTCATTCATTCTTTCTTCCCACCCCACCCCCAATCCACTCATAGACACAACAGATCCTCCTCAGCCTGCGCAGGCGTAACTTCCTCATCATATCACCCCTCCCCCAACGACACATTTTCCTGCTGTTGAGACCAGCTGGGCTGTATTAGTCATGCTGAAGCACGTCATGTAACACAGCAAAATATCAGGCAGCCCAGTGTCATGGGAAAAGTGAATCTACTTCATTATCTACCTAGGGAAAGGAAACAGAACTATCGCTTCAATGGGCCTGGTTTTCCCTTCTGTATTGTTAATGTATATTCTATTAATATCATTAATGATATTCCAAGGTCTTGGTGTAAATGAACATGGTGCAGTAGGGAAGCATCAGTGGTAATGCTGTGGGGTAATACCTATGCTCTGGGGTCTTTTTTATCCTTTTCTTCACATACAAATTCCATAAATGTTAAAGGATTTCGATTTACATAAAGAGAAAAGAGGGATACTGTTATCAAAATAGAAACAGGCCATCCCAAAGAGAGGCATTCTGCGACCCGGAACACAATAGTACGATAAGACGTTGCTTTAGAAATTTGCAGGGAAAAACAATGTGTTGTACAGCTCTGCTTCTCAGACTTCAGTGTACTTTCAAATCACATGGACAGCCTACCCAAAATGCTTTTTCTGATTCAGAGGCCTGAGAGCCTGTATTTGTAACAAGCTCCCAGTAAATGCTGAGGCTGCTGGTCTCCAGACCCCACTTTGATCCGCCAGGTTATGTAGAGAGGACGACATTTAGGACAATTCAAAGATTGCAGTTTTTCAGAACTACCAAGTACTGACATCAATTGAAAAACCATCTAGAGGAGTTGGAAAACATCATCAAGACCTACATGATGATGAAGGGGAATGACCATCACAGGGTTTCTGGGGAGTGTCTTGCTCAGCATAGTGAGAAAGACCTGGGGAACAGGCACCAGCAAGAGACAAAGAGGATGCTTAGGTTATGTTTAAAATTTTTTATTCTTAAAGATCTGGACAGGTCAGGAAACCCTCAAAATTCTCTTGAGGATGTCACATGTTAGTGTCTCAGACTTTTTGTTTGTTTGTTTTTTAGTTGAGAAGCAGATACACCAAGTGGGTTTTCATAAATGAATAAACGGCATCAAAAGTCAAAGTGGAAAATTGAATTGGAACTCGATTCTAGTTTGGTAGCAGCATCCCCAGGAAAAGGATAAAATCCCTGGGGAAAAAAACAGGGACATAATTTTCCCAATAAGAGATGGTTAAAGCAGTTATGCTAATGCAAAATATTAGTTTCTCATTGTACTTCGAAATAATTTAGATCTGGTATTTCTTCTGTCATTTTTTTGACGACATTAACAATTTAAAAATACTTGACAGTCACACAATTATTTTGCTCTTCTGATGACACTTCTAAGAAAGAAAACTGTTTCAAAAACTTTAAAATGTCAGTGGATGCTCTTCTTCAAGACACTAAGAAACATGAGGTCTTTTGGCTCTTTCTGTTATAATTAAATATAAATTTTAGAAATTACAAAAAGAACATGGTCAAACTTCTTGATTCTATTTCTTAAATTGCATTATGGTATTGTATTAGTTTCCTAGGCCTGAAGTAACAAATTCTCACAAACTCAGTGGCTTAACAACATAAATGATTTTTTCAATTCTGGAGTCTGGAGGTCTGAAATCAAGGCGTCAGCAGGGCCAACATTTCTCCCAGGGCTCTAGGGAAGAATCCTCCTCCTCTTCTATCCTAGCTTCTGGTGGTTGCTGCCAATCCTGGGTGTTCCTTGGCTTGCAAATTCATCATCCAGCCTCTGGCTCCGTTGTCACAAGACGTCTTCCCTGTGTGTCCCCTCTCTGTGTCTCTTCTCCCTTTCTCATAAGGACACCAGTTCTATTGGATTAGGGCTCACCTAATCCAGTCTGACCTCATCTTAACTTAATTACATCTAAAAAGACCCAAATTTATTTTCAAATAAGGTCATATTCCTAGATGCCAAGGGTCAGCACTTCAACATATCTTTTTAGAGGACACACTTCAATCCTTAACAGGTGTTAAAGTATAAACTCTTTGCATTCTGGAATGCAAATTCCCAGGTTTTTTGAAGCCATACCATATGGAAGAGTTTGTTTACTTTTTTTTTCTGAAATAAGGATGATAATTCTTTTTGTTACTGAAGTACTGTGATTATGAGGAAAAAAAACCTTAAGATTAAGTTTTACTTTTTAAGGTAAAAAATACTAATTAGATATGTAGTAGTAATCAGATATCTTTGTTTTAGAGCTAATGCAAATCAAAATGTTTGTTCTTGTGAAGATTTCTATGCGTTTTTATCTGACACTCTTTGCTTCACTGTTTATTAGCAGTGACATTGGCAATGATATAGAGTACCTTATCACTTTGTATAGTAACTGGATTATAAGTTTCTTGAGGACAGATATTGTTCCATTATTTTGAGTTTCTCTCTGTTCCTAAAACTGCACACTCAATAAAAGTATATTGAATATCAGTTGAATATTTTCTCCTATCAAGTTATATGGAATCATTCTGAAGGCAAAATAAAACTTTTAAAATCTTCATAAACATCTGAGTAGTGCAATTGTCTATTGCACTTTGGGGAAAATGTGTATCAGGAAAGATGAATGACATTTTAGTAAATATTTACTAGTTATAACTTGTTATTAGCACTAAAATGTATAGACGCATACTCTATTATGCATCTCTCTACAGATAAAGTGGGGGAAAAGCAAACTAAAACAGGCACAGGAAAGTAAAAAAACTCAAGCTGAGAGGAAATCAAGAGGCAAAGTAATTTTTTTTCAAACTTTTTCCATTACAAACAATAAATAATAATCATCTTAGACTTCTTCAAGTCTCTAAATCTGTAAGCTTCATATTCAATCCCACAGGGCGAATCCAAGTGGCTTGGAAAGTCCTGATGTTAGCTACTGTTGTGCCCTTCTGTGCAATTATGGGATGTAAACTCAAACACAACACATGCACATTGGCTTCATGATTTATAGGAGAAAAGGTGAAGCAATTTGATATGAAAACATTTTCAACTTAATAACACTCTCTCAGAATCCTCATAACCTCTTTCCTCTGCCCAACCTCACACAAGCAAAAATATCCAAAGAAGAATCTTTGTGGTTAAGATTCAAAAACTCATCTTGAACTTAAAGCTAGCAAATGTCAGCAGTTTCATGTTAGTTTGTCCTAATGTTCTCAGAAATCTAAACCATGGTATCTTGCCGCATTTAAAATTCTTCCCTGCTCGATGCAGTCCCTAATAATATCCTGGCCATGTACCTTCATCTATATTCATGAGAGTGCAGATGCAGCCAAATTAGTGGCAGCAAAGCACATTTTACAGTGTAGAAAATACAATCTGGCTTCCTTTAAACATTTTTTGACAAAAAAAGTTTTATTAAAAAAAAAAAAAGAAAGAAAGAAAACCAGACAGATTTAAATTCACCACCACCCGTTGGAGGAGTCTGTTACAAATGCACAGCTGGCTTGATGATGAGTGACAAATCAAAAGTCAGGGAGAAACTTCCCGATCATCTGAGCCCTTGCCACCCGATTAGCAGAAGAAAAACAGGGCAGATGGAAGGAGACGCAGCAGTTCGGAGGGAACAGATGGCCACTACGAACTTGATATATGAAATTAATAACACTTTCTCAAATACAATTAGTAACAGGAATACATTACCTGAATTTTCATAACTGTGAGCAAGCTGACATTAAATGAGGTTTTTCAGATTAACAGTTGATGTGGCATTGATATTTGGAGGGAAATAAAAATATATAGCAATAAGAGAAACCTCTTGCTTTCTGGTGCCATTGATCGGGATGTTGCAACATATGAAAGGAGAACTGCTATTCAAAGAAATTCCATATTTAAATTTCACTAATTGGAATTTTTTTTCTAATGTAGCCATTTGGGCCACATAATGCATGAGATACTTAAGAGCTTCGCAGATGTATGCAGCATCCACTGCCCTAGATGAATTATTCTTTAGGAGGAAATTAACCATTATGCATATCTCTACAGATAAAATGCGGGAAAGCAATCAAAAACAGGCATAGGAGAGTGAAAAACTCAAGGTGAGATGAAATCAAGAGGCTAAGTAATTGTTTTTCAAATCCATTGATGATACAATAAGTAATTCTAAGAACGTCACTAAGCTTTCTCTATTTAGATGCCCAGTCTCTCAAATGGCCAAAATACCAATGCTATATGCTTTGTTCAAAATGTTGTCAACTGAAAATCTACTTTTAATTCAAAATCCATGATGATGGCATGTCTGGACTGTGTTAGGCAGCCCCCTGGGAAGCCAGATCCTCTCTGAGCTTGGTTAGGTCAGCTTCTGGGGCTCCTGATGAGGCAGACATGATGGTGATGAAACCTTGCTGAATGAAGCCCAACCCTGGACCCTGCAGGAGGCAGAGGCAACCTGGAGTGTTACAAGATGAGGCCACAGCAGCAGCTGCATGGCTTTCTGATTGCAGGAAAGGGCATACCCATTCTTATGGGTGAGGGCTGTCACAGGGTCCAGGCCTCTGGGATGGGTAGGCATGAATGTCTCTGGAGAGGTACATGCACTGGGTCTGGCACAAGGACAGAGCTAAAATATACAAGCACACCAGCCATATGCATGTCTCTAGGTGGCAAGAGGGGCCTCTCCTGAGTTCTAGGAGGCAGATCATTAGTTCTGCTACCACAGGATGACTGTTCCTGCAGCTGGTGGTGGCAGAAATTGGCAGAGAGAGAAGGTAAGAACATTTTCTGTTGCCTGAAAGGAATAATGCTGATTATTCAGGCAAGCTTAGAAATCACAAAAAGGAGCCTCTTCATATTATGAAGCTGGCCCTCTTCTGCTTATAAGGGAAGAAAATGCCAAAAGAATAAAGAAAAATTCCCTTTCCTGAGCCATTCAGAAATACCTATGTTAAAAAAAAATAGTTAAAACAGGTACAACTGGAAAAGCCTAGAAGAGAAGACAGATATAGAGCACTTGACTAGACATCAGTTTATATGAACTTTTAAGAAATACCTGAATTTAATTGTGGTTTCAGCTGTAAAACCAATTAACAATGTGATCTTAGATAAGTCACTTCATAAACTTTATACTGCTTAACAATTTCTTATTTGTAGAATTAAGGGCTTAGATTTTATAGAAGAACCGTCAGATTTTAAAATATTTTATTACATTAAATCTAAAAGTTAACATACCTATAGATATTTTGTTCATTTTTTTAGCTTACAACGATATATCCATTTATAACTAATAATAAAAAAAGTCACTAGAAAGGTTAAGACAAAATGTTCCCAAAGTTTTCAATCTATTCTTAAAGAGAAGAATATGACTTTTCAAGCTGAACATATGTTCCCTAATATTTGAAACAAAAATAAGATCATCACACACATTTAAGTTAAGATAGGGAACTAAAAATAACTATGAACTGGGTAGGCATGTATCTTAGTCTGGGTTTCCCCAGAAGCAAACCTTGATGCAATAATTTGAGTGCAAATGGTTTATTTGGGAGGTGAAAGAAAACACCAGTGCGGGTGGGTATGGGGGAAAGATAGGAAAGTGAAGACAGCAAATCAACTTTATCAAACCAATCACCACTGCAGGAGACTGCTGGTTGATGTTACTGAGAAAACCCTGGGAGTTCATGGAAAACATACATCTCAGAGTTAATCCACTGGACAAGTGAGAGAGTTGGGGTATTTATGCACCAGCTTCTGTCAGTCATTGGTTAAGGGCTGCTCCTAGGAATTGCTAATCCCCCTGCATTTCTGGTCTGTGTAGGTGGCCAAGCAGGCTCCAGAAGTAAGAGAAAACCTTCAGGCAAAAAAGAGCAGGTGCTGGCAGTTGGAAGTTGGGTTGCTGCACCTCAGGGTGTTAGGGGCAAGGAGATATGGCAGGGCACAGGCAGCATTTAGCATGTCATAATGAAACTACTGTCAACAAATTCCCACCTAATAGCTATTTATTCAACTAGGCTGTGTGACATGAGGCTTCATATGTCCTCTTCTCACCTTTGGGAAATTGGCAGAATCCACAGGGCACCAAGATGACAGGCAGGATGCTCCTGCTCCTGAGAAGTGTCCCACTGCAGCCTCTACAAGTGAATGAGAACCAGCCTTTCACCCCAACTCTGGGTATGTCTGGTTATTACCTGAACTGCCTCCAGCCTCCTAAAGGCAGTAGTCTTTATTTTGCAAATGGTCCTCACTCCACAGTTGGCATTGCTCACTCTGAGAGCAGGGCATGAGAAAACAGAGGAGACAAAAAAGCTACTTTTAAGATTCATCTAACATCCTAGTGAGGCAAGGGAAGAGTTCTGACCTCCCCTACTTTCTGTTATTATTCCCCTAGAGGGAAATTTTAGATCTAAGATGAAATTCAATTAGAATTTCCTTTTACCCTAGGCAATACCATTCAGGACATAGGCATAGGCAAGGACTTCATGACTAAAACACCAAAAGCATTGGCAACAAAAGCCAAAATAGACAAATGGGATCTAATTAAACTCCAGAGCTTCTGCACAGCAAAGGAACAATCATTACAGTGAACTGGCAACCAACAGAATGGGAAAAAAGTTTTGCAATCTACCCACCTGACAAAGGGCTAATATCCAGAATCTACAAAGAACTAAAACAGATTTACAAGAAAAAAACAAACAAACCCATTCAAAAGTGGGTGAAGGATATGAACAGAAACTTCTCAAAAGAAGACATATATGATGCCAACAAACATATGAAAACATACTCATCATCACTGGTCATTACAGAAATGCAAATCAAAACTACATTGAGATACCATCTCACACCGGTTAGAATGGCAATCATTAAAAAATCTGAAGACAACAGATGCTAGAGAGGATGTGGAGAAATAGGAACACT